>CM061920.1:3623246-3862300 GCA_031002005.1 Vandiemenella viatica
CATTGGAGTGTTAGCTGCATCACAATTAAAACCAATAATAACAACAATCCAAAAAAATAATAAAGCTAGTGGAGAAGACTGCATAACAGCCAAACTTTTAATATGGTCTGCAACAAAAATGCAGTTAATTTTTGAAGATATTTGGAGATCCTAGAAGATCCCAGAAGAATGGAAACTGGTATTAATACGCCCATTGCATTAAAAAGGTGACAAAAAATATTGATAACTAAAGGGTGCAAGCCCTCTGCAAGTAGAGTAGAACTCCAATTATCCGAACTCTGATTTTCTGAATCGCTTTTCTAACTAAGACAGAAACGTACTGCAAAAAGGCTTCCCCTCTTTTATAAAAACCAACCCAAATTTTGGATGACTGCAGCTTTGTTTACCGAGTGGTACGGCGAAATTTTCATCCCTGAAGTGGAAAAGCACCAAAAATCTCTTGGAAAAGAAGACATTTTCAACATATATACAATAATTAATTAAAATAGACCCTTTTTCGGAAAAAAATCTGGCTATCCGAATGGGGTCCGGTCCCAATTGATCGGATAATTGGAGTTCTACTGTATTCCGAAACCCTTGCTGAGCAGAGTGGAGACAACACTCGGTATGCAATGTGGCGACAGTCGAGATGGATTTCAAAAAGGTAGATCTTACTCAGAGCAAATATTTAATTTAATAACCATAATTCATCACCAAATACTAAACTCAAAAGAAATATAAGTAAAATTCATAGATTATAAAGAGGCTTTTGACTCTGTCGATAGGGAAACCTTGAATAAAACGATTTGTGAATTTGGAGTGAAATATAAATTGTTAAACCTAATACTTGAAACACAGATGCAGTTGCAAAAGTAAAATTTATGGGCGGAATACCAAATACAAAATTTCACCAATTATTTTGAGGAGAAAAACCAAAGGTGTTGAAATGAACTTCCTGGCAGTTGCAGATGATTTTGCTGTATTTTCAGACAGTATTACAAATGTTACAACCCAAGTCAATGTCTTAGAAGAACTACCCAACAAAACTGGTTTGAGAATTTATGCAGGGGAAAAAAAAAAAAAAAATTGTTACAATCACCAAAAGTGTTCCAAAATTTCTAACAATTCATATTGCACGAATAGAGAAAAAAATAGAAATTCAAGTATCTGAGGACAATAATTCAAGAAAATGGGTTACATAAATCTGCCAAAGAAGAAATTAAACATGAGATGGAAAGAGTATATAGTATCACTAAGAATTTTGTAACAAAAAGTGCTTATTCAAAAAAAAATTAAGATAAGGTACTACAACCAAGTTGTGAATGCAGAATGTCTATACACTGTTGATATTAGCTAAATTGGAGTTACTAGACGGAAGAATCGGGAGAAAAATCTTGGGTCCAGTGAAATTAACAGAACTATGGAAATTAAGAAGTAATAAGGAAAAATACCAGAACATTGAAAATATAACAGAATCAATAAGAAAAAGGAGATCACTTTTTTACATATCTATAGAATGTTTGATAACAGAGTAGCAGAAAAGATATTTAGTTACCTTGGGGAAAAACATAAACAAGCTGGACTCAAGAGGTCAAGAAAGATTTGGAAAGAAATAAGATAAGAGGAAACTATGATAAGAGAGATGTTTAGAAAGAAGGCACTAAGGATTCGTATTAGAACCTTTTCCCTTCTGATGTGAGGTGGTGCTGTGCACCGGCAGCCACTGAATAGGTGTAGACAGGAGCGAGCCAGATACGATGCGCACTGTCATTCGAAGCTGAACCTCCACCAGCTGGGTGTGAGAGCTATTAAGCCACACGCTGGAGCAGTATTCAGCTGAGGAGTAAACCACGGCTATGGCTGTTGTTCTTCATGTACTTGCATAAACTCCGGGCCATGAAATTCCTGCCTGCCATTGAAGTAAGTGGTTCCGACTTTTAAGCTTGGCAGTTGTATTCTGAAGGTGTCTTTTGTAGGTTAGGGTTCTGTCTAATGTCACACCCAGGTGTTTTGGGATACTGTTATGCTTCAGCATCTGGTCTCTGAACAATATATTTGGCTGTTAGTTCATTTGTTTGTTGCTAAGATGGAATGTAGCTATTTCTGTGGATTAGGTTTGAAGGCGTCACCTTCGAAAGTAGCCATCAATTTCCTGAAGGTCATGAGTCAGGATTTCTTTAGCCTCCACGAAGTTAGTTCTTTGCACTGTAAGATTGGTGTCAGCAGCAAATACAAATTTGTGAGAGATTGTGCCTGGCAGGTCATGAGTATATAAACTGAAAAGTATATGGGACAGAACTGAGGCTTGTGAAATCTGCTCCTGCTGAACCCAGTGTGCACCTGGAACAGGCGTTTACTTAACGTGTTTTCCGGTAAATAAATTATCTTTATGCAAGGAACTGCTTTGATCTGTTTGAGAAGGAGACCCTCTCTCCAAACTGTATCGTATGCTGCCGAAAGATCTAGGAATACAGATATGTTCTTCATTTTCTTCTGATAACCTACTTCCAAGTAGGTGGTAAGAGACAGGACCTGATCACTACAGTCCCGACTGGGACGGAATCCAGCTCGTTCCACAGGAATCAGAGCTTCAATTGCGGGAGCTATTCTGTTCAATATAAGCCTTTCCAGTAATTTTTAAGTATCACGGAGTAAGGCTATTGGGGAAGGCTTTGTGGGAAAGTTGGATTTTTTCCTGTTTTGAGTAAAGCAATGATTTTAGTTCGCTTGAAGATCTGAGGAAGCCTTCCAGATTGCAGTATGCAACTGAGGAATGAGGCAAGCCAACGAGATGTAGCTGGTCCACAGTTTTCCAATAGTTCTGGAAAAATCCCATCTAATCCTGCAGCTTTTCCATTTTGTAGGGTCTTTAAACCTTCCTGAACCTCTTGTAATGTGAATGGGTGGGAGTATATAGAGTGAGGTTGAGTTTCACGCTTTAGACGTTTAGCCTCAGATTTGACCCGTCTAGTGAACTGCTTGTCCTTTTTTGTTCTAGAAGTATATACAATATGATTTGCTATTGATTCCACATTAATGGATCAGTGAGTCCTTGAGGGTATTGATGTACGATCTAATTATGAAAAAGTGACCAGGCTTTTCTACTGGAAAGGGGAAAGTTCAGATTTTTAAGAGTTTTTATCCATTTATCTCTTCTGGCATGGTCAAGTTATTCCAGCAGTTCTGTTGCCTTCTTGTGAGAGCTGTTTTCCTCAAATTCTTCTCTAAGTCTGCTTGACTCCTCACTCCATCCTGGAATATAGTCTTCTCTGAAGCCTCGTGGGATGGCTCTATTCACTGCAGCTTTTATTAGACCTACAAACCTTGCACAATTCCCTGGGACTCCTTTGATCCATTGAATGTTAGCGTCCGTATACTTTACACAGGCTTCCCAATCTGCTCTCTGGAAGATCCATCGAGATTTAGGGGTGGATTGGATGACAGGTATCTGGATTCCTATTTTATAGCTTATGGGTCTATGCTGACCTTGAGGGAAGTCACAGAGAACTTGTCTCCTTATGCGACAGAAAGGAGCTGTTAAACCAGAAGAGGCAAACAGATGTCTGGTGAATAGTCTTGTTTCCAGCGAGCAGAATGAAATGTACCTTTGTCTTTAGGATGATGTATTAACGTCAAGTTGTTGACGTCGGCCAATTCTATTAATTTAATCCTGTTCTCGTCACACTGGTTATACCCCCACAGTGTTTGATGGGAGTTGAAATCTCCAAGGATAATGCTATTCTTAGTGGGATCCAAGCCGATAGTTTGTGGCCAAGATGCAGTGGGTGGCTTGTAGATGTTCTCTGCTGGAATGACCTTGTAGTGGCATATGTCATCCTTAATGTAGGTTGCAATGTCATATTTTGCACGATGTTGTGCTGTTACTATTTTATATCACGATAGTTTCCCTCTAGTAAGCTACACGTGCTCCCTGGGTGGTGCTAAATGGGTGACAGCGATCAGATACCACCGCACTGCCCTTCTGGGCCTCACGGCAATGACATTTATAACAAATGTAACAGTCCTTCTGAGGACTCAGACTTCCATACAAGAACAATAGGCCCCAGCTAAACATTTGCCAACTTAACATCGAAGGCACCAGTAGAGCAAAGAGCGAGTACTTATCATCACTCTAACAGAAATACTCAGTTGATGCCATACTGCCAGAGACTCGCACAGAGAACGACAAGCAGTGTCCCCTACTGTCTTGCTGTAACTGTGTTGTCTTCTTACCAGCCTCTTTTTACTATCTCAACTATTCTTTATTTTTTGTTATGGAAAAAACATTTCTTCTCACATTCTTACTATCTCCTCAAATCAATCCCACTTTGACTCCATCATAGTAGTACACTCCTTCCATATACTGAACCATCCCCTGAAATGTCAGTTTACAAGTATGCACCTTTATATAACTTTACTCATTATCACCTTCAATTCTGGCCACTGGTTTACTGAATGCACTAATATCCATCCGAACGGCTTTGTCACTTATTTCTTCAGTTCCTTGAGAACCCCATAGGGTTACCATCAGGTTTTATTAAGAATATATCCAACATGTTTTGTGCCCTTGTATTCTGCTCTACCACTTCCATAAATCCTCCTTCCCGTATCACGGTATTTGCAAATCTCCATCCCCTTGTGCTAATAATACACAATTCATGCCTGATAAATTTAAATCCCCTCCAGTAATGAACATTGTACGCTCACTTCTCAAGTCCGAGTATGAATTAAGTTTCTCCCCAAGAGCCTCATCTTCATCATCCATTCTTCCACTGTGGTAAGCTGTCAACACCCTAATTATTTCCTCTTCCTTTTTTTTTTTTTTTTTTTTTTTTTTTTTTTTTTTTTTGTTGGCCTAGAAGTCTAACCCCCCGAGTGTAGTGTAGTAATCTTTTGTAACCAATATGAATACCCCTCCATCTGTATAGTACACACTAAAACTATTGGAAAAGCCTCATTGCCTATTACTCCTTATTTTAGTTTGTGCATCTCCATCAAATTATCAAACTCCATTACTTTGTTGATTATACTCCTACAGTTCATCAGTAACATTATTGTAACTGACTTTAATAAAAATGGGAATGCCAGGTAGGATGTAAAATGACAGCCAAAGAATCAGACTGTCAAATAAATAGTGCAGCAATTCTGCAAAATCCAGCAGTTATTAACCAGGACAGCCATGAAAGACTGAGAATTCACAACTAAATTTGTGATATTTTCAGCATTACTCATCTCATTTCTAGGTGAGACCCCATCTTTTACTGTTTCACAAGCTTCAACAATTTCTTTAGCATTTACACTTTTCCTTTTTTCTTCTTGCTTATCGATTTACATCTCGTGAATGTCAAGGTCATTAGATTTGAGAGACAGTAGGAGGAGAGAATGGGAAAGGAACTATCCCAGCTACAACCTGGAGCAATTTTGGGGACCAAGAAAAAATGTAATCTGGATGGTGGGACAGGGCTGCTCCTTCCCGAATGCCATTCCCAGGCTCAGTATAATTTTTTCCAAAGAGCGTATGCCTTCTGTATTTCTTTGGTCAACTATTTCATCTCCTCAACAGCAGCCTATAACTTGAAAAAGGTTACAGTTCTGACGCCATATAAACTGGAAGTGCACTCACTTACAGCTAACAACTAAGAAAGTAGCCCCTTTTCCCTACTGTGTAGGTCATGCCTAGTAAAACCCCACTTACCAATTGTGTCCGCAGATACAACCCCCCAGACAGAACTAATGTCTTTCCCTAGCAGCACCTCCATTTCCAAATTTACCCGCCTCACAGCGTGGTTCAATTGTGGCCGGTCATGGCGACCTAGGACCCGAATGAACTCCACCCTGGTATGCTGTGCCTCCTTTACTACCTTCCTGACGTTACTCTCTACACTATGACTTGTGCTCAGTAGTTTTCCAACCCCCCACCCTTCCCAAAAACAATATTTTTTTTATTTTTACTTATGGCTTTTCACCTCATTGAAGCTGAGGTCATTAGAGGCGGGATGTGACTGGGGACAAGGAATGGGAAGGAATTTGGTCATGGTCTTTTGAAGGAAGCATCCTGGCATTCACCTGGAGTGATTTGGGGAAACCATGGAAAATCCAAATCTGGATGCTCGGACAGGGATTCAAACCGGTCCTGCCGAATGCAAGGCCAGAATGTAAACTGCTCACCCATCATGCACAGACCATTTTTCTAACCTCCTTAGTGAAACTCCTACAAAGTGACACTATATCATCTATTATCTGATCCACTGTTGTACATGCAAAGGATACAAGAAAATTCAAAATATTCTAGAACATAACGAAAACAAAATCTCATAATACAAACATATAAATACTTTGCTCTGGGAATATATCAAATATAGTAAAAAATCCAGAACAAAATCACTTCGACATTTTCCATAGAAGTGATCCATAAATCAGCTACTTGAATTTAGAGGGGCTACCATTTTGATTACTATTATTGAATGAGGTGGTAATTATGACCTCGTGGCAATCTCCCTACACAAGACACACCTACTGATGTGCTGTGAATATTTTCCTTAGTTGCTTTTACTATCAGAGTTATATAGCTAACAAACTCCCTCAATAACTTATCACAATCCCTGATACTCTTACTTTCCGTTAAAACTGAAATTGACTGTTGGTTTATGTAGAGCCATGTTCCTCTCTTCCCCACCACACATTATCCTCAACACTCCACACAACAGTTCACGCCTCACAGCCCCCTAGCCCCCGCTGGTATAAACTGTAAATAACTTATGTGTGCGTGGAGATAACTTGTATTATCACTTAGTAACTGGTTGAACAGGACAATGGAGAGGAAGTACTGCATCTGTTTGAGAGAGGAGGATGGCAGGCAGAGTGGATCACATGTGCAATTCATACACTGGTGGCCAGAGTGCAGTTGAGTACCAAACAGAATACAGTCCAAGTTTTCTTTTGCAGGTAAGTAAGCCAGAAAAAAAAAAGAAGAAGACACATTTACAGTACTGCCTACACTATTTTCTACAGTGCTCCTGATGGTGTCATAAGTTTATTTTTTTAAACTGATTCTACAAATCAAATAGTAATACCACTTGGATAACCTAAGTTTAATCTACATATCTTGAATTAATTATTGTGTATCTTAATATCAGTAAATGTGGTAAAAAAATAGCCAAAGGGTATTAGGTCCATCACATTTATTAATGATAAAACATCGCATTAGGTAAGGAACTACTGCCTTGCTAAGCAACCTTAATGTAACTTATGCAAACAAACAAACTGCACACAGTCTTCAATAGACACTTAAATTACTGTGCTTAAAAATCCAGTAAATATATAAACACAAGGGATTACTGGAGACAGCGGTTCAACAAGGAATTGAGGCCATAATGCCGAAGTAGTCAAACGGAAGACAACGCTAGAAATACTTTCTGAAGTATATTTAATGGTATCATGCTAACCTAATTTCTGCTTGAAAATTATGGTCCAGATGCATTACAACGATCTCTCCCCTCCAGGGGGAGGGGATCCTACGGCTACAAAATAAAATGTCTTGGAACTGACTACAGCAGTATTATGACTTCATTAGTGAATGTTGCTGTAGCGGAATTGCTAGACCCAAACACTAATTTGGTAAAAAGGGGTTAACTGAAGATCGCTATACTGCTATAAATCCTTTCCTCCACACAAGGCACAGATGTCACAATAAAATCAAGAAGTATTATTTGAGGCAGTAATTAGACTGTAATACATCCAAAATCAGCACGACACCGCCAGAACTTCTTTCCGAAGTATCATCATGACGTCATTAAATCATGCGCGGAATGAATTTCTAGCGGTATCGCGATCATCAGTGACCCAAAACCAAAAGTTATGGATAGACCTATGCCCAGAAAACGACTTGTCTGTTAATTGAAATAGGTCTCCATTTCAGTGAAACAATATCATACATAAAATAGCAAAATTATTATCATTTTACCCCCAAAACAAAAACACACGTTTTCATTTTCTCAGTATTGGAGACAGCGTTACAGCTAACACCTAGTAGAATTAAGATTTGACCAATCGAAAGTTTTTTGAATTCAGTAAGGACAGAGCGATAATTATAGTTGACAGGCAGGATACATCAACGGTAGAGATTCGCTCGCTTTATTGCTGTACCAGAAGATTTAGACAACAACTGCTACTATAGGTGACGTCCAATTAAGAGAAAGGCCTTCCGGAGTAATCTCTGCCTTTAAACTATTATTTCGTGCAGCAGCGACTAGAAGTTAGTAAGAAGTCGATTTTACCAAATCCACTACAATATTATTATAAAGCGTTTACACGTCAAACATAAGGAAAAACGAAACGATAGTTTAATGGCTGTATGGTCGAAAATAACATCCATAAACTTAGAATTTGTGATATGGATATTTCATTAAAATAAAAAGGCATTGGGTTTTATAGAAAGATAATATTAGAGGCTAAAAAGTACATATACATCGCAAGAAACTAGAAAGTTAACTAGGCGTTAAATTATAGTTTTATTGAAGATTAGCAGATTTGATTCTGATCTGGAGTCGAGCAGACTTTCGACAGAACTGTCAAAACTTACCTGA
Source organism: Vandiemenella viatica (assembly GCA_031002005.1). NCBI lineage: Eukaryota > Metazoa > Arthropoda > Insecta > Orthoptera > Morabidae > Vandiemenella > Vandiemenella viatica. The sequence continues at coordinate 3,631,811 of CM061920.1, forward strand.
AAAATTATTTGGTTCTAATCCTGAATCTAAATTTAAACCACAGATGACAAAATAATCGGCGAATCGTTGACCGCCTTGATTTGATGCACTCATTTTTGAACAGCAGTAGTCGACACTTTCACTTAAATTTCTGTAATACACAGTTCCCAGACCCAAGCACCCCTAAGCACTCAGCCATCTTAACCAGCTGCTCAGCTGACTGCTACTATAGTATACAATTGATTGTGCGACACGCGCGCCATCTTCCAGTAATCCTCACCACATAACATCTATGATAAGATGTATTATTTCATCTTTGACTTTGAAACAATACTGACATTCAAAATTGTAAGTGTGTTGCTCATTGGATAATGTTGAATTACAATTGAGATTTTGATCCCATGGCTTAATTTTTTCATACTTGCAAATCTTTTCTTTAATTTCTGCTATAGTTTCGATCTTTAGATTAGCACTAAATCGTTAGAGATTACCAACATTTTATATATGTACTAACAGAGTACTTGAATTGGTGAGATGCAGAAGGAAAACATTCCACTTTTTGGCCGTTTTAAACTGAGATAGCCATTTTGTTCACCAACCCTTCCTCCATCTATTGACCTAAACAGAGAAAATCTCATAAGGAAACTGGCTGGATCGCAGTGGGGCAGCCAACCTGAAACAATTAGAACTTCTGCCTTAGCACTCACTATGTTATTCGGCTGCAGAGTACGCCTGTCCCGTATGGCACAGTTCAACCCATGCCAAACAAGTAGACATTGCACTTAATGACACGTGCAGAATCATAACAGGCTGCTTAAAATCAACTCCAGTCGAATGGCTCCACCGTCTCGCAGGAATAGCACCACCTTCTGTTCGAAGGGAAATAGCAGTGAACAAGGAAAGGAGGAAAGTGAACCATGAAAAATCTCATCCACTATATGGGTATATCCCTCACAGGCAAAGACTTAAGTCCAGGAAAAGTTTCCTAAGAATATCTCAGGAACTAACAACAACTGAAGAAGCCAGGTTACAACTATGGGAAGCTAAGGCTCCCCTTCCGCATGGCTGGGGAAGAGTGTCTGAATCTTTGCCACCTGGTTATGACAAGGGATGGTTGACATGGAAATCTTTGAATAGGCTGAGATCAGGAGTGGGCAGATCCAAAGTGAATTTAGCAAGATGGGGCTATACTGAGATCAGTGATATCAAGTGCGACTGCGGTGAGGACCAGACTGTCCAGCACATGCTCCAGTGTCAACTGTGTCCAGCATCCTGTTCGGCAGCTGAACTGTATGAGGCCTCAGAAAACGCACTGGAAGTGGCCAAGTTCTGGTCGATTATAATTTGATGACTGTAATTGTGTAACTGTATGTTTCTGATACGAAATAATAATAATAATAATAACAGAGAAAAAATTCCTCCACTTCTAATGGGTTAAAACAAGCTGTTAAAATTTGAGTGACATGCAAAAAGAAAAGATTCCAGGAAAGTTTTCCTTTTTGCTCTCATTAGTCTGTTAGTTCTTACTTTCGTTGGCAGAGCGCACTTCTAGGCGTTAGAATGTGGAAATATAGTAGGGATCTTTGGATTTATATTGTTGTTATATGTTTACATTGGTAAATTGTTGTGCTATTTCAGACCTATAGCTCTAACATTGTGATTGTTGTTAGTGAATCAGCGTTCTTGTAACAGTGTAAACTTTGTATCAAGTGTGTGTTGTAAGAGAAGAACGGTGATAGTGTGATGTCGCTGTCGGAATCTGAGGTTGATAGCCCCCAGAAGAAAAGAAGGTGCTCGGGAAATTTGAGGCAGTGTATGAAAGAAGCCCGAAATAAAGGGGAAAAGTTTGTGACTGATAAAGGTTTTCTTGTAGAGAAGAAGAAAACTGGTGAAGATTGCAGATGTAAAAAACAGTGTATGTTGAATTTTGATCAAGAAGAGAAGGACAGAATTATTGTGAACTTTTATAGTGGTAGGGAAAAAAATGAACTAGATACATATTTGATGAGTTTCATTGAGAGACATGATGTGGCGCAACATAGACCTAAATATGAGCACTCCAAGCAAATCACATCAAGCTGCAAGTATGTTGCAGTAAAAGGGAATACACGAGTTGAAGTATGCAGAAAAGCCTTCCTAAGTTTACACGGTGTTTCCAGCAAGGCAGTTTTTCGTTTGGCCCATCTGGTTGAGAAGAATGAACTACCTACAGACTTACGAGGTAAGCACGATAACCGTGTTCGTATTCCCAATGATTTAATAACAAAGATTCATCAGCACATATCATCGTTTCCCACAAAGGTTTCCCATTACATGCCTTCACCTTTAGTGTACTTGGAGTGTGGTTTGACATGTAAGATTATGTTTCAATTATTTTTGGATAAGCATCAAGACCTGAGAGATATAGTGAAATATGAATATTATTTGAGGTACTTCAAAGAAAATTTTAACTATCGATTTGGGCGTCCTCAAGTAGATGTGTGTTCACAATGTGAGGAACTGGGAAATAAAATAAAATCCCCTGAACTTAATAATGCTGCCAAAAGGGTTGCAACTGCTGAACTTCTCGTTCATAAACGCAGAGCCAAGAAATTTTATTCGAAATTGAATGAAGTAACCATGTTTGTGTAAAAACAAAATTGACGAAGGAGGAATAGTATTTGATTATATGCAAAATCTCCCTCTTCCTTTACTTCCAGTTCAGGAAATGTTTTATTTGAGGAAATTATCGCACATTGTTTTTTGTATCCACAACCTTGCAAATGGTAAATCTGTGTTTTATACTTACCACGAGGGGACTTGTAAAAAGGGACCTGATGAAGTTTGTAGCTTTCTGTGTGATTATGTAAACACCTGTGTACCGCCTGAAGTGAAAACTCTACATGTGTTCAGTGATGCCTGTGGCGGGCAAAATCGAAACCACACTCTGGTCAGATTTCTATTGAGTCTTACCATGATTGGCCGGTTTGAAAAAATTCATCAGTACTTCTCAATACGTGGACATAGCTTTTTACCGTGTGATAGAGATTTCGCCACTGTCAAGAGAACTGTGCGACGCCAAGATCGAATATACACACCTTTACAGTATGATACCCTCGTTCAAAATGCAAAGAAAAAAATCACCATTTGAAGTGAGATCTGTCAAAACTGAGCAGATAGTCAGCTACAAGGAATGGTGGCCCTCAATATTCAAGAAGTATACAAAGAGTCTCCATCATCGAGCTGATTTCCAGATCAGTCAATACAGACATCTCATACACAGGCGAGATCAGAAAGGGTTTGTTGAAGCATTCAAATTCATAAATGGATTGAATAGTGATATTTTTCAACTATACAAACATTGTGGTGACCTGATGCTACCAGTAGACCGTGCCTACGATCATAAAGTTCCCATTGACCAGAAGAAGATAATGGATATGGCAAAGATAATGCAGTATATTCCACATGAACATAAAGAATTCTACAATACAATATTGCAATGGTCAGCAGAAAATGACACAAAAGATATTGACTAAATGTATGAGGACAGTCTACGAGGGAGACATTATTCAAACTTAGTCACTCCCTTTTCTTGTTTATTATTTACATGTATATGGTGATTTTTGCTCTTGTCTACCTTTATATGCATAAGTATTTCTGAATGTAATTCTGCTATAATTTTTTTCAATTTTACCTTGGAATAAACTTCTAATTAACAAAAATATTTGAAAAATACTTCATTCAGCAATCAGTGAGATGCAAAAAGAAAATATTCCATGCTCTTTGGACGTAAATTACAAGGTCATGGAGAACATTACATGATATTGAACAAGTGGAAAATATTAACCTCAATTAGTACTACAAACCACCAATAGTAACTTTTTCTCTCCCACTTACCGTTTCCATTTTATAACGTTTTTTTCGTTTCCTGAAAAACTAGGTTACATGGAATGTTTCCCTTCTGCATCTCACCAATTCACTTGGCGTTGGGGGCTGGATATGAAAATTCTGATGTTTTATCCATATTGGTCGGAATGTTGTAAGCATCACAGAGTGCACCGTGAAACAGAGGAGCAGTTAGTGGAAGGGGACTAATTCTGGTTAGCAACGACTATTACAGTTACTTGGGGCAGATTTCAAGAGTGAAAAAAAAAGAAGAAAAAATCGGTGTTTTGACTGGTTTCTGTAGGGAAAGAATGAATGATGAAGATAAAAGATCTTGAAGAGAAATTAAATTCGTAATCTGAATTTAGAAGTGAGAACAGAATCGTTATTATTGTTGGGGATTTAAATTTACCAGGTGTAAATTGGGTGAGAAATAAGATTAATAATTAAGGGAACAGAGATTTTCAAATATCTTAGTAAGGAAAGGAGGCTGTCCACAAATGGCAGAGCAGAACACAAGGGGACGAAACATACTGTACATCTTCCTAATGTGGAACCAGGGGCGGTTCTAGCAAGTTTTCCCTGTGGTGCGAGTTCTCATTGTGGCACCCGAAATGTGCAATCACTAATTCATGATTAAGGTGTCCGTATAGACAAACTGAGGATAACATACATTGTAAGAACGGAGACTTTCCCGGCTTATAATTGCAATGGAGTCTTCACGGGTATACCGCCGGCATTGTTGAGCACAGTTAAACAAGACTTCGTTAATCGTTATTCCGCTACTTAAAAGTTAACTTCGATAATCGTTAAAGCGTTACATTTTTGCAAATTTAACTCAAGTTACAGTTATCCTTTAAAAGTTTAACGATTTTAATCAGCTTCTCAAACGTATCGGGTGCTACAAGCTACAACATGGAGTGGAATAATATTGGCAACGTTTACAGTGCATTAGTCCACACCTTCTTGAGACATGCCGCTGTCTGTGACTACGATGCCAAAAGATTCACCAATACTTTGTTGAGGTAACCTTTTATTAGGAGATGGACACAGGCGCCGGCAGGATTACATTAAGGTAGGTGCATCTGTATCTTTTTTTTTTATACATTATATATATAACACTTATCACTTATTAACTAAGGATACTGAATTTATTGACAAGGTGTTAAACAAATTTGGACATTATTATTCAAACAGCAATTTAATAATAAAATTGTTTCTTAATCTTTTTATGTGTATTTTCTTTCATAGCAAAAGCGTGCAAGTGCACACCACTCCCTGCGCACATGCAGATGGAGATTTTTTTGTTTTTTTTAACTTTTGTTTCTGTCTACACCAGAATCCACAGCACTCGAATGCTTTGAGTTGTTTTTCTTATCTTATCTTATGTGTTGTTTAAGATTATTACGGCTAAAAACGTGAGTCTTGATTGCAGAAAGTTTAGGCAAACACAGTTTTGAATTCATAAATCGATTGTTCTCCCAAACTTGATTTAAATGCAATATAATTGCATAAATGTGGCCAAGGACTTTTAATCTTCTCGTTGCTATTGCTTGTTTTTTTTTTAAATTTCACTTACAGATTCTAGATCTTCAGTTTTCTATGATTGAATAATGTAGCGAATATCAGTTTAATTTATTTCACTAACAAACTCCAAACCAACATAAGCTAAAAAGTGGCACTATATTCCTCTTAATATAAAAGTTGTCACTGATCGAATTTGAAATGTATGGTGAGCACAAACATTCCACAACTATAATGTTCCCACTGACACCCTGTCAGGTTCTTTAGTGGTTTAATTAATATAGTAATTAATTAAATAGTCCACCATCAAGTTCAGTTTAACATTTTTTATTATTATTATTTTCAAAACAACATCAGCGATATTGTTTACATGCAAGATACAATCCAGAGATACTGCTGACGCTATCTTTGGCAGTTCTAAAGTGAAGCATCAAGAGAAGCAGCATCAACTACAGCAGAATCAACTACAGCAGAATCAACAGCATCAGTATCAACAGCAGCAGCATCAACAGCAGCAGCAACAACAACAGCAGCATCAACAGCGGAGGCTTACGGAGATGGAAATCGAGGCGGGAGGCGTTCCACCACAGGGCCTGCACTCACCTCCAGACGCAGCCATACATCCCACGGTTCGGAGAGGTGACAGTCCCACAACCACTGGTGAGTTGAATCAACCAGTAAAACGTAGATGTGTTCAGAGACCAGAAATAGGTCAGCCAAAGGTAGTTTTCTCAACAAACAGAAGAAGTTGATATGCTTGATATAGCAAGGCCCATCGAGATTAACACATCTCCATCTACAATATTAGACCAACATAATCCCAACCTCAAGTCCTCTGATTCGATAGCGCTAACTTACAGAAGCAAAAACAACAGATACAGCCCTACAGATAGCGGTCCATACTACATTTTCGTAGAAAGTGTATATAAAAATATCGGAAGACTACATCCCATGTCAATAGGCAAAATTCTCTACACACGCAATCCTGCATATAAACGAGACATCATTAATATTATAACAGCAGGCAGAAACAGATTAAAAATCGAAACTAAGTCTGCAGCTTCAGCCAACATGTTAGTACAGTCCACAGTTTTCAAAGACAGGAATCTTGAAGCATATATACCAAATTTTTTAATAAATAAACAAGGGATTGTTAGGGATGTAGACGTCACCCTTTCAGAAGAAGAAATCCAACAAGCTATAGAAAGCCCTTATCCAGTGATATCCGTGAAACGGTTCACTAAGAGGAGCACTTACCAAAACAACGAGAGAAGGATTCCAATACCAGTATGCATGATTACCTTCAGATCTCAATCCTTACCAGATCATATAGTAATTTTCGGAACACGGTGTTCAGTAGAGCCTCATGTTCCACAAATACTAATCTGTGCCAATTGCTTACGTTTTGGACATCACATGACACAGTGCCGCAGTGCCACTCGTTGTAATAAATGTGGAGGCCCTCATTCGATGGAGTCATGCAATAGCACAGCTGATTCGCGAAGTGTTACACTGTCAGGGCCCACATCTATCCAATGATAGACTATGCCCAGTATACATACAACAACAAAAAGCACGCGAGGCCGTGGTTTACAACAAAGCTTCACCAATGACGAGTTGGACATCCGCCCACAGACAGATGTATTCAAAAGCAGCCTACGTCGCGCCGTCCTATCATGATGAAAACCAATTCCCCCCGCTCCACCGCCTACATCGTCGCTTCCGAGTTCAGCCTCACCAAACAACCCTATTATCCCCATCTATCAAGAACAAGAGATACGTCACCAATCAAAAGCATCCACTATAAATCAACTGCTTCACACTCCCACTGCCACGGGCCACAACAAACAAAGGCCAGCAGCTCCAAACTCAAAAACGCCCCATTATCCTCCTGTCCATCAGAGAATGTATATACCACAGCATTTACCTATATCACCCATCATACAGAATCCTTATCATCCGCAACTCCAGGACAAAGAGAAGGCTCCTTCAGCAGAAAACGCAGTGCTCATAGAGCAAATATTGCAAATGATTTTGCAGATGATACATGAATTCCAATCATCTCCATCTGATACTCTCCATCTCGATCCGCTCCGCCGTCTTCTTACCAGCTTAGTAGGGACAGTAAAGAACCATAACAACTACCCCCTTACCGAGTGCTATGGCGCATACAATTTTACAATGGAACTCGCGTTCTCTCGCTGCCAACCGAGAGTCATTTCAGAGAGCATTAAGTACGATGAACATATCCATCGCTACCCTATCAGAAACATGGCTGAAGACAGGAAGGAACATTTCATTTCCAACATACACCGTGTATCGCAATGATCGTGAAGATGGCTGGGGAGGAGTTGCAATTGTAATTAAAACCTTAATTCCACATACAGCGATCGATATAGATCACGCCCATATAAAATCTTTTCAAGCAATCGCCGTTAGAGCGCTGATAAGCCGACAGGAAGTCACCATAGTATCCCTGTACTGCCCACCCAGGAATGTCATCACAGAGCAGGAATGGCGCTATTTCATGCAACAGTTGGAGCAACCGTTACTAATCTGTGGCGACTTTAATGCACACAATACGACATGGGGGTGTGAAATATCAGACGTTTACGGAAGCACACTCTTGGAATTAATAGAAGAATATGAACTATTTATCTTAAACGACGGATCTGCAACAATACTTCCCCTGCCAGAACAACGGAAATCCGCCATAGATATTTCCCTGTGCTCAGCATCGCTTTCCTCGGAGTTCCGTTGGCGGGTCCTCCCTTCCACAATGGGATCCAACCATTTCCCAATAGAAATCACGACCATAAATCCAATCAATCTCCCTCCATACAAACCTTATTCCAAATGGAAATTAAATCAAGCAAACTGGAATAACTATAGACGAATTATGGAAAGGACTACCTACGGTATTCCAAATACGCTCCCTATAGCTGAAAAGTATAACGCTTTCATAAATAAAATCAACTATGCAGCTAGCCAATCTATCCCACAAAAGAAGACTATAACTCATCCGCGAGGAATAACAGTACCATGGTGGAGCCCAGAATGTGGAAGGATGATCGCAAAAAGAAAACTAGCGCTGAAATACTATAAACAGTTTCCAACCTGGGAAAATTTTCTAGGCTACAAAAAAGTAGACGCAGAAACGAAGAGGACACTGAAACACCAGAAGAAACAAAGCTGGAAAGCCTTTTGCAGCAAACTTTCCAAAGACACGCCGCTCTCAAAGATATGGTCAACCATAAATAAATTCAAAAAGAAGTGTGTACCCACTCGCTCTGTCCATTGTTGGACTGAAGAATTCGCCGACATTGTGGCCACGCCATCGGTAGCTTCTCCACCTGAGCCGTTACAATCGACTTCTACAGGTGAGAATCAGACGTATCTCATGCGGCCCTTCAGACAAAACGAGCTAGAAAGAGCCCTCAAAAAAGCATCAAACACAGCTCCAGGGATCGACGGAATTCACTACAGCATGCTCGCTAATTTGCCAAGTAACGCAAAACAACTTCTCCTTCAACTTTTCAACGTAATTTGGATTACAGGAAATTTTCCTGAAGATTGGACTACACACATCATCGTACCCATCCCAAAGCAGGGGAAAAACCCTAACGATGCCAAGTCCTACCGACCGATAACTTTGTCTTCTTGCATCGCCAAAACATTTGAACGACTAGTGAAACAACGATTAGAGTGGTGGCTGGAACACAATAATCTATTACCCAGGACTCAGTTTGGATTCAGGAAGGCACATAGTACGATAGACAACCTCAGTCTTCTAACTGCAGATATAGAGAAGGTATTCACTGAAAAGGGATACTTAACAGCCATATTCCTAGATATTTCAGGAGCCTATGACAATGTGGTGCCAACAGTACTGCTCAATAAGCTAAAAGAAATTGGCATCCCAGCGCAGTACTGCCAAAATATCTACAATCTGGTTCGTCAACGTACCATATATATACGAAAGCAAGATAATACCTTTTTCGGACCTAGAACACTATCGAAGGGCCTACCCCAAGGATCAATCCTCAGTCCGCTATTATATGCCATATATACCGCCAATCTGGAAAAAATCTTTAGCACGCATATAAAAGTATTACAGTACGCTGATGACATATGCATATATACCATGTCTCCCTCCTTGTATTTAACCTATCAATGGCTATCGGATGCTGCAATAACTTTATCTGTATGGACATCTGAGTGTGGACTTACACTCTCAGCACCTAAATCAACTGTCGTGGTGTTCACAAGGAAGCGCTGCACATCGGAGAACGCACCATACGGCTGGGACCATATACCTTCCCAATAGAAGCGTCGGCTAAACTTCTGGGCCTATATCTGGACAGCAAACTAACATGGAGCCGCCATATAAACTATATATTACAGAAGGTTGGAAAAGCGCTGAACATACTCCGATCCATCACAGGAACATGGTGGGGAGCAGATCCTTCTACTCTACTAATCTTGTACCGATCCTTAATCCATTCAGTAATAGATTATGGAAGCACCCTGTTCGGAAACGCGCCAAAATACGTCTTGGAAAAACTGGACAGGGCTCAACATAGGGCCATAAGATTATGCCTAGGAGCAATGAGGTCTAGTCCTACCAATGCTCTTCTGATAGAAGCAACGGAAATGCCCCTTTCTATACGCCGGGAACTTCTTACAAACAAATACCTCATTCGCATCTTTGCTATAAAGGAACATCCTTTACTAAAGAAGCTGTCAGTAATGAACAGAATACTCACAATGAACGGACCACCACCAGCGAAAAGAGTGCCTCTACTATCAAAAGGATACAAGGAATATGAAAAGATTAAACCACTCGTATTAAAAAGCTGCATTATTCTAGGCTTCCTGTATCCATACGAATTTCAGTTCCTGAAACTACAAATATATTATCTACCAGAAAATATAATCCGGAGTAACAACATCAATACAGCAATTTCACACTTCTTGAACAAAACTTGGCCCAACTACATCCATATTTACAGCGACGGGTCTAAAACTACGGAAGGTGCAGGATACGCTTATTATTGCCCACATACTAACGAGTACGGACAAACATTACTACCTGCAGAGACGTCAATTTACACAGCGGAAACTATAGCCATGTGCGCAGCTATCAAGTACGGACTAGACAAGCACTTTCCAAGGATCTTAATACTTACTGACGCTAAGAGCGCTCTCCAGAAATTACAGAACCCAGTATGGAGTAACAAAATGCATCAATACCTGTATGAAATAATAAGATTAGCTTCAGAAGCTTCTTCAGTTGGCATACAAGTACATTTTCTCTGGATTAAAGGTCATATAGGAATAATGCACAATGAAATCGTCGACCAGCTAGCGAAACAGAGCATCAACGAAGGGCACTTTGCAGGCATTCAGCTACCTTGGAGGGATTTCATCCCACTAGTCTCTAGGAAGGCATACCTCAGTTGGAATGAAGACTGGTCCCGGACGCAGCTACTAAGAGGAAAACACTACTCAGCAGTACAACCTACAATACCGAAGACACCCTGGTTCGCAGAGCACAATATTGCAAGAAGACACGCAACAACAATCATTAGAATGAGGCTAGGACATGGTTGTTATCCTCACCACTTATGCCGCCTTCATATAATAGAAAGACCTATATGCACCTTAGACCAAGAAATTTCAGACCTCAATCACATCATTCTCTCCTGTTCACGGTTTCAATCACAACGAAAACGTTTCTACAGGCGCCTCGAACAGCTTTCAGTCAAATTCCCTGCGAGTGTTACCACAATTCTTCAATCAAAAATGTCCAAATCTACAAGGCAATAGTTCGCTTCCTTCAAGACACAGAACTGACGATTTGAAGCCTCCAATACTCTGTAAGAAGAAAATAACAAACAAACATTAATGTATAATGCTGGCTAAATGGTCTCAGACCAAAGGGCAAATAAATAAATAAATAAATAAATAATAAAAGTAAATATAAAAACTAACTAACTGCCCTGCTGATTTCTTTATATAGGTTCTATCGAAAATTTCTGGAATTCTTCAAAGGCTTCCGCGAGATATTTCTCGAACATTAACAATTACTCAAATAATTAAACATATTAAAATCAATCATAAATAGTACTTAATCATTTAACATAATTACAAAACGGTCAGAAATGGAAATTAAAGATATTTAAACACAAAATTATTTACAGAAATCATATTAAAATGTAGAAAATTGTCCTGTAGACATCGTAACTTACATTAATACTTCTAATTACACACATTTAAGCAATTCTCTTGCACAATTCTGTTCTTAAACATATTAAATGGCCTCTAAATAATTTATTTTCATAAAATAAAGTCTGTATACAATGATTTACGAGGGCTGTCCAGAAAGTAACAGACGTTTTGTAATAAAAAATAAACAAAGTGAAAAAAAAAACGATTTTTATTATATACATTTTAGAGGTAAACTCTTAGGCTATTTTTCAACATAATCGCCATTTAAATTAAGGCACTTATCATAACGTGGTACAAGCTTTTCGATACCCTCTCTGTAGAAATTTGCAGCCTGAGACTTCAACCACTGGTTTACACCGGCATGCAGTTGAGCGTCAGTTTCAAACCGTTGTGTTGCGAGCCACGTCTTCATCGCCGGGAACAGGTGGTAGTCGCTCGTGCCAAATCCGGGCTGTACGGCGGGGGATTGAAAACTTCCCATCCAAAACCATCCAAGAGCTCTTGGGTACGATTGGCCGTGTGTGGACGAGCGTTGTCGTGGAGAAACAAAACTTTCTCACTGAGTTTTCCCCGACGCTTGTTTTGTATCGCGCGTCTTAATGTTCTGAGTGTTTCGCAATACCTTTCTGAAGTGATTGTTTGGCCACGTTCAAGAAATTCAACAAGAATCACACCCTTAGCATCCCAAAACACAGTAGCCATAATTTTTCCTGCTGACAGCGTTTGCAGACACTTCCTCGGTTTCTTGGGCGAATGCGTGTGTCCCCATTCCATAGACTGCCGTTTTGTTTCACAGGTGACGTGCTTTACCCAAGTCTCGTCGCCAGTTACGATACGATCGATAACTTGGTTTCCAGTTTTGGCGTAGTCTTCCAGAAACGTCAGTGCTGCAGCAAGTCTCTGTTTTTTGTGGTCTTGTGTTAAGATTTTCGGAATCCACCTGGCACAAAATTTGTGGTAACCAAGTTTACCAACCACAATCTCATGATCTAATTTCCGTGAAATTTGGGGGAAATATTCTGAAAGCTCCGTAATCGTGAAACGACGATTTTCACGGATTTTTTCGTTGATTTTCACCACCATTTCATCACTCACAACACTAGGCCTACCCATGCGGTCCTCATCGTGAACATTGGTTCGACCATTTTAAAATCAATGCACCATTGCCTCACTCGGCTTTCACTGATTATTCCTTGGCCGTACACATCACAAATCTGGCGATAAATTTCAATTGGTTTGTGATTTTTCACCAACAAAAACCGTATTACAGCTCGCACTTCACAACTGGCGGGATTTCTAATTGCAGCGCTCATTTTAACACTCTGCTGTATTCAAAGTACGATAGGAACTATGTGCAAACTACCACGGTGGTTGCGTACTGAATGTATGAACAGTCTGACGCCAAGATGGCGGCGCTAGGAGCACCCATTGTTGCGCCAGGTCACAACGTCTGTTACTTTCTGGACAGCCCTCGTACAAGAAATTGCAAAACAAACATACCAGATTATATTCAAGCAAACTTTAGCTCACTACAGATACTTCATTAAATACAATTCTACTTAAAGTTCAGGTACGATGGCTGTTACAACCCGAGGCATGCCTAGCATAAAGCATGGAGGAAGGAATATATACACGACGCAAGGGACGTTCACCACGCACTGAAGTGAAACCGGGTAGAGATAAGTGGGGTGGGGAGGTCGCCATATTGGTCGGCCATAGAAACACGGGGAATAGGCACAAAAACCTCAAGGGAATCATACGACAACCGTGGCACCGCAATTTGATGATGGATTATTATGTAACTCGACGAGACAGACCAAAAATGAAGAATAAATGTTTTTGATATCCTGCTTAGTTCTCGAGATATACTGTCTCAAAAGTGAGGTGTTTTAGGTTGAAATTCGGAAGAAACATTTCCCCAAGGTCAAATTTGGAGTTAGATTCTTATGTAACACAACGAGACAAATTGAAAATAAAGAATAAATTTTTTCGAAATATCGCTTAGTTCTCAAGATATACTGTCCCAAAAGTGAGGGGTTTTAGGTTGAACTTCAGAAGAATACTATCTCCAAAATCAAACATGGTAATAGATTCTTATGTAACACGACGAGAGAAATCGAAAGTAAACAAAAAAATTTTCGATATCGAGATATGCTGTCTCCAAAAGTCAGAAGCTTATTTATTAAGTATAAATTGCGATACGCAATACACGTTGTGTCACTAACATGGTGCTTATGAAAATACTTACAACTAATAATAAATTGTTTGTCCCTTTTGGTACAGGCAGCATTTCAACCTACCCACATTTCCATTAATATTGTCGCTACAAAATCAAACTATGTAGACACACCAAAAAACATTAAATGCACCACGAACTAAATTTCTGGTAACAACAACGTTTGCTTCATCAAGTTTCATAGTTCGCACAGCACAAATTATCACAATTATTTTCATCAAACACTTTCAGTGGAATACCATATTCATTGTATTGCGATATAAACTTGACCCGCCTAAATTAAGACTTCCAACACTTGTTTACATTAAGGCTAGCTTTTTATGTGCAAAGTAGTAACATATGCTGTTTGTCCACATTACACCAACAAATAATTGAGAACGACATTATCCTGTTGAGAGCAATGAATAAATTTATAACGATATGCCCTAATGTTGCAGTTACCTATTAGACACTTCAAGAACAGTAATTACAATATGATTTAATTATGAAATGTTATTCCAGGTTATTTCCTATCTTGTCTGTTTGTGCAACCATATCCAACACAACTTGGCATTATAGAAAACTTTAGAATATTAGAAAATTAAATATTCTGAGCAGCAGACACAGTGCAAACAGCTCAATGTTTTGAGGTTATTCCTATGGCCGCCACGCATGCGCAGTAGAAGACGAGTTTTTATATGAAGTTTCACAGATTTAGCGTTGTTTCGTCTCCATATATTCCTTACTCCATGGCATAAAGTTGCACTTCGCATTACCTAAATCCTTAGCTGTTCGACTTGTCGAACGTACCAGTGTGCCGTGGCGCGCTATTCATACAAACGAAACGACGTCCTCAACTAATCTATGGAACTAAATTAACGGGAGTTCAATTTAATGGAAGTTAAGAAGAACGTTGGTGATTTTAAGGTTAACTTAAAAGTTACATTTTTACAATTTTGTTAAATTCGTTAATTAACGGTTCTGCCCAGCTGTGACTGCCGGATTTATAGCAGTGGTATGAATGAGAAACAACAGTAAAAATGAACATGATATGCTTAAAAGGTTTATTTAAGCTATTATGGCGTACAAATTGCTAACATTACATATACGTCAAATTCACATCGTTTGTAATATTTCTTTAAAAAATCAAATAAACTAGGAAATAAATTAATAACTTCATCTTCGTCACATTTTTCCTAGGGCAATATTATTTTCTATAGATATAATTGCAAGATCTGACAGTCTATCTGGAGTCCCCATTTACGGCAAATTAAGTTTTAATTCACCGAAACTTCGTCCTCCTTTAGCTATAGTTACAGGTATGCTTAGCAAAATTTGAAGCGCTGGGCACACTTTCAGAAATATATCCTGCCAACCATTTCGTTTGATAAGTTGAATTTTTATTGGTTTTGCTGATTCAAGTCCCATCAACAACAGTTTCAATTATAAAGTTCGTCAACCAATTCACAACCAGATGTGTCACATTTTTCTCCATCAGTTAAACGTATTTCTAAATCTACGCACGATGATTCCAATTCGGACTTTTAAGGAATTGTTTTGATAATGTGTAACAACGACACTGTATCATTAAATATGGATAATTGTGTAAATTGAATTCCTATCTGTTTTCCAGCAATTGAGAAGCGTTTCATAATTCCACTTTCAGCCTTGCTTACAATATTTACTCGAAACAATGTATTATACCAAGTCTCCATTGTAACTATGAACTCAAATTGCTCCATGATCTCAGGAAAAAGGCCTCTGGTGCTGCAAGTGATTAATTCGTTTCCAGAAGGGCGTTGCAAATCGAAGAGTAGTATCAAGGGAGCGTACATAAACTTCGTGGGCTTGGGCTAGGGGGTGGGGGGGGGCGAGGGATGGGCTGGCTGGATGGTTACGCTAGGCTACGTGGGGGTGGAAGGCAGGCAGTTCCGAGCCAGGCCACGTAGCTTTCCATTCATATCATTTTTCACAGTTAAAATGAGGTACAGAACTCACAACAGCACGTGGATATTTACTTCCTTCATTTAATCATCTCCAAATGTAAGTTAGAATAGTCTGAAAAGAGAAAACAGTACAAAATGTCCTAAGGAATCAAAAGGAAAAAAAGATACGTGCTACATGGAGGGGAGGGGGGGGGGAAAGGAGGTTCACAAGAGGCCAAAATGGAGATACATGGTTTATGGACGTTCCCTAACGAGCTGCAGCGATGTCAGAAATTCTTCTCCAAACGAGTTTCGCAAATTTTTTGGTGATAGTCCTTCTGAGTGCTTGGATACTACTTCCCATCGCTTTGCTGATCGAGAGAACAGAACAAATATTCTGAAAGAAATCCGCACAAAGAAACCGATATTACTGATGTTTTGGCGGTTTCTGCTATTACAAAATTTAATGACAGCTACTTAGAATAAAAAAATGTTCGAAGGTATTCTTTCAGAATTCTGTTTAGGACACTGTTCCTGGAGGAAGGAATATATGAAGACGAAATAACGCTAAATCCGTGAAACCTCGTGAAAAAAACTGCTCTCCTACTGCGCATGCGCGGCGGACATCGTAGGAGTACCAAAACATTGGGCTGTTTGCACTGTGTCAGCTGCTGAGAATATTTCATTTTCTAAAATTCTAAAGTTTTCTATAATGCCAAGTTGTGCTGCATATGGTTGCACAAACAGACGAGATAGGAAAAAACCTCGAATAGCGTTTCATAAGTAAGTCACATTGTAATTATTGTTCTTAAAGTATCTGACAGGTAACTGCAACATTAGTGCCATTCGCTATAAATTTATTCATTGCTCTCAATAGGATCATACCGTTCTCAAATTTTTGTTGGTGTAGTGTAGACAATTAGCACATGTTACTATTTTGCACCTGAACAGCTAGCCTTATTGTAGACAAGTGTTGAAAATTTAATTTAAATGGGTCATTTTTACATCGCTACACAGTGAATATGGTATTCTGCATGCTTTACTCACGTTTAAGGTTACACTGAAAGTGTATGATGAAATTAATTGTGATAATTTGTGCTGTGCGAACTACTAAACGTGATTAAATAAACTTTGTTGTCCGAAATGTAGTTCGCGTTGCATTTCTTGTATTTAGATGTGTCTACATAGTTTGATTTTGTAACGACAATATTAATGGAAATGTTGGCATGTTGAAATGCGGTGTGTACCAGAAGAGAACAAACAATTTCTTTATTATTAGTTGTTACCTTCTGACTTATGAATGCACTGATTTTGCCAGCAAAATTATATAGGCCACTAACAAAACAATATCTTCTAAGTAAGCTCAGAAACTATGAAGTCTTTTGAAGTGATAATTTTTTTTAAAGTTTTAAATATTGACTTAGGCTTTTTTTAAATTTCAGATAAGACTTGTTTCTGTTTGGAAATATGCCTACAACTATATTTCTAGATTTTGAAATCATTCTTATCAATTACTGAAATAGAATGTGAAAATATAACCTATTTGAACATCAACTAAAATTTAAGGACTGTAGAAATAAACAGTTTGTTATTCAAGTTAAAAAGAATTACCTGCTCATTAACTTACGTCCGAATTCATCATCAAATATGGATATGGCGAAAGTTTTCTTCTGGTCCAGGCCACATTTCAACCTAACCACGTCGATTTTAAGGTACAATATCTCGAACTAAGCGAGGTATCGAAAAATTTTATTCTTTATTTTCGATTTGTATGGTCGTGTTACATAAGAATCTATCACCAAATTTGACTTTGGGGACACGTTTCTTCTGAATTTCTACCGGAAACTCCACTCTTTTGAGACAGTATATCTCGAGAACTAAGCACGACATTAAATAATTTTATTCTTCATTTTTGATGTGTCTCGTCGAGTTACATAATAATCCATCATCAAATTGCGGTGCCACAGTTGTCTTATGATTCCCTTGATGCTTTTGTTCCTATTTCCCGTGTTTCTCCTGCCAAGCAATATGGTGGCCTCCCCTCCCCACTTCTCTCCAACCGGTTTCACTCCAATATGTGGTGAAGGTCCCTTGCGTCGTCTCCATATATTCCTACCTCCATGGTTCCTGCTATCATATTGGTTCCATTATAATGTCTTTGGCCTAGACAGTGGTTCATATCAAAATGTAACTTCTGCAAAGTATCAGCGATTAACAGGCCAATGAGTCCGGCTCCAAAGAGTCACTTTAAGACTTGTAAACAACGAAACACTCTCGCACTGGTACTTCGGCTTCATTAGTGTTAACAAAAACAATTTTAAAGATAATTGTTCGACGTGACTGACATCAGAGTTCAATTCAGTGTAGTGGATGACTTGTATATAGTCATTTTTTTTTTTTTTTTTTTTTTTTTTTTTTTTATTTTTTTTTACGAACTTCATTCGTTTTGAATAAATTTGCCAAAATAGTAGACTTTAGTCTCCTCGTTAAAATAAGCCGGAGATCTTCTATCATCGCAGGGTCATATTTTCGTAGCAGTTGCAATATACCCAGGTTTTTACCATTATTAGAAGTATTTAGTGCTTCAGATCCAAACCTTCCAATGAACAAGAAATTATTGCATGTTAAAAAGAATACTTTGGACATCATTCATTTGAGGATAGCAATCCACCGTGATTTTTCATCTTTAATCTGTATTCACAAATGCTTGTCTATTACACTGAAGTTCCATGTCACTGAGGAAGTTTCGTAGGTTTAGAGACGACCTCATAAGTAGCTCCAGACATCAAATTCTTTTCGCAAATAAGAATAAACAACTGTAAAAACAACTTTCACTGCGGGTTTAGAGAAAACAAGCAATATTCTTTCATAAGTTTCTCCATTTGGCATTACTCTTTGAAAATGTATATTAGAAAAATGACTTCCATGAATTTTGTCATGGATTTTTTCGTTGCTCGGATAATTATTTCATCTCTGGCTGCAGAGTCAATGAGCGACCATTTAGAAATATCGTCGTAATCTATGCTTTGATGAGGTGACGGTGGTGGTATGTATGGTGTACCCCATTCTGTAATATTGAGAACAGACGACGTTCCAGCCAGAGCTAAATCTCCTAGCACATGCTTCCTTTTATCGTCATGAGCCTCATCTGAAGAACTCCTAGTAAATAAGTTTTCTTCCTTCGCATACTGAACTAGTTGGGATTGACGACGATTCAGATGACTTCTCAACAATAAAAATTTCTGCATGCATTTTTGAAGCTTTCTCAGTTTCGCCTTGGTTTTGTTTTCTTTTTAAGTACTGAGCAACAGTTTTTGGCAGCGATATGTCTTTGTAAAAGACATTATGCAATTTAAATTTTTACGATACCAACGTTAATTACAGTCACCTGAGGTCTAACATGTTAAAAATAGAAATACTGAACCTCGCTCATGAACATGCACCCGCATGCGAATGAACTCCAAGACTACAGCCCGAAAGGCAAGAAACAGGTGCGGGAGGCGCGGCGCGGAAGAGTTCTAACTATGGTACGAGTTGAGATTTTCTTCATTCGAGTAACTCTAGCTTATTCGAGTTGACTCTATAACGATTATACTTTAATCTGAAGCTCTTGCGTTTATAAATTCTGGATGATTAGTGTGACGATTGTTAGTGTGTTAGGAAAAGGTTTCAAAATTCTGCACTTGTTGGAGAAAATGATGAGGGCATGTACGAGAGAAGTAAAGGAATTGGGTTACAAAAGTTTGGTCAGTCCATTGCTCGAATATGGCAGTGTAGTATGGGACTCACATTTTGGGTATAAAATACAGGAGTTGGAGAGTGTGCAGATAAGGGCTGCTAGATTTGTTTCTAGAAATTACATCAGGTCACAGTAAGAAACTGACACGATAAAAGATCTGGAATGGGATTCATTGCAAGACAGGAGGAGGATGAAGAGGGTCATGGGAGTCTACAAGGCGTATACTGGTGATGAGGTATGGAAATTTATTGGTGTAGATATGAAAAGTAGTGGATGGAAGGAAAAGATGACCATGACCACTAGCTGGCACTAGATTTCAGGTACAAGGGTGTGGGAAAATTCTCTTTTTTAGGTAAGGGCATCAGAGATTGGAATAAGTAACCAAGGGAAATGATGAATAATTTACCGAAAACGTTGAAAGAATTTAAAGTTAAAATTTGTAGAGGGCAGATGTAGATTGGTGAAGGAAAGCGGGGAATATGGGTGTGTAGGGAAATTGCCACCGGAGTGTGTGCTCCATTGCAATTAAATTAAATAAAATAATATGTGAATAGCAAGCTTGGTTATTGCAAAATTTATTTTTCATTTTTTTGCACAAACGATCTATCGCCGCATTTTCGCCGCCCCCACATTGACGCCCGCAGTGCTCGCACCGCCCTTGTGTGGAACGTCAATTAAGGGAAGGAATAAGTGACTATAAAGAAGTTCTGATGGATATTAGAGGATTTTGTAAGACACTGGCGAATTTTGAAGGGGGGAATAGGTACAATTATATAAAGGGACAGATTTCTGAACTAAAGAGATATATCAAGGAAAGTTTCAACAAATAGAAGGATGCCACGAGTACAACAAAGACGAAGTGAGAAAAGGTCAGGGAGAAAGGATGAAGAAATCTCTACTCCAAAACATAAAATAAAGGGGAGTACAGAATCTATGTACTTTAATTGGGCGATGAGCCGGTTAAAGAGATTGGCGAGAAGAAAACATAACAGAGTTAAGAGATAGAAAGGCTGAAGGGAATACTTTTAACATCTAAACATGGAAATAGTACTAGCAAAGAGGGAATCTAAAGATGGATATATGAAAAATATTATTGCTGCAGGGGGATCACTGATGCATGAATCTTAGACATTTCTATGACTAAGTTAGAAAACTGAGAGGAAGGGAGTTGAGAGAAACAGCAAACATTCAGAATCCCCCGTAAACGATGAATTGTGCACAAAATCCTTAAACTTTAAGGTTTTTTCTTCATCAGCGGGTAGTTCGACTCTAACAGCGCCTACCCTTGCGCAATCAATCTCATGACGGTTTATGAGATCTTTGCTCCTGAAATGCTGCAAAACCTATGACAAATGTGTGCATTATGTTGATAAACAGATATTGAAGAATTAACAAATCGGGACAAGTTCTTGATCCAGGAGCAGTGAAACTAGTCTCTTCCGTCTACAATCAACGACGTGGTAATGTGGAATCCGCGCTTGCCCGCAGCCTGATGGAAAGGACCAGCAACATTATGTTTTCTACCAACTTGTTCCATGCCATAGATATTGATCGAATATTTAGGATTTTGCCTCTCAAATTTAGGAATGTTTGATAATTTTACAGATCGCCTCTACCCTGATCCTAGAATTCACAAAATCTCTTAATGACATTTTGAACCACATAGACTTCAAACCATTCTTCAAGCGAAATGCTTAATTTGCATTTTAGGCATAATTCAAATACTGCTGAATTTGATGTCATTGTTGTTCTTAATTTTGAAAAGGCAATCCAACCCCTTGCCGTATTTTACAGCCGGTGCTGAAGGATATAAAATAATCACAAAAATCTGCTATTCGAAAACTATAAAAGACACTTTGATAAAACTGAGTCGACCATTAAAATTTAACCTGGCACCCGACTTAGCTGTTTTTGTCTTGCTAATGCCGGACGAGTTGAGCCCCAGTGGGTGACAGCCACTCGTGGAACTAGCCGACTCGGAACGTTTGTACAGCACCAAGTTTCAGCGGTCTTATGCTCTGCCGCCATTGTCACGAGACGGCTGCATGAGGGTGAAGGGATTGCTTATAGGTACATCGCGCGCAACCATTAAATGCTGGCGGGACTGTTGGCATTCCCGAGAACATTTCATCGCCGAGAAAGCCTCCAAAGTTGTATAGTCTTTATAATTTATGAACAATTAAAACAACAGTGATAGCATAGTCATAATGATAATAATTACATCAGTTGCAAAAATATTGATGGGGGAGGGGGGGGGGAAAGGTAACAAATGTTAGAACCCCAAATTACAAGAAAATTCTAATATTTGTGTTTTTTCCTGAATTTATCAAATGACCTCTCCAAACATTACATGTTTTGGAATATAATTCTAATAGCTTTCTCTGTATATGCCATACACCTCAAATTCCTGTTATACATAGATACCTGCAAACTTGACCTATATATTAAATTTTCCTTTGTTCCTATTCTTATTTTGTAGGTTATTGGCAGTAAGGTAAGCACACACCCACTAGCTGCAGGCATGGCTCGACAGGAGCGGATTGGATGCGAGCCCATTGTTTGAAATGAGTGACCGAACTGGAAGGTTCCAGTGTTTGCAACCACAGGAATATTGGTAAAGTCAGATAACAAACAGTTGCTAAATGCGAAAATTAGAGTCAGAAAAAAATTCGAATCGGAATACACCATCAGCCTGCAAAAAAGAAATAAAATGTCACAAACCGAATTCTCATAAAATTGGGCCCAAGTCTCACGAGCATTTACTGATAAAGTAATTTACGAGATTTTGTTCTGAGCCAAGTCTACTTTTTACAGTGCATATTCATTTCAGTCCCTAAAACAAAATGGTTTCACTCCATGTTTCTGATTGTAAATTTTTAATAAAAGTAAAAAAATAAAAAGAATAAGGTTACATGGTCAAAATGCTTGTCATGTTTTAATAAATTAGGAAGTAAAACTTTAATATAGATACTTTAATCCTGTTGTTTTGTGAATATGAGCCTCATATAGTTGTAAGAGCAGGTAACGAGCAGCAGGCGATTAGGAATAGGGATGGAGAAAGGGGTTCTGCTGCTAGGTAGTAGCCATGGGAGAGGTGTAGGCCCTCTTCTGCAGAATGGGTTAGGCAGTAGGAATAGGGATGGAGAAAAGGGTTCTGCTGCTAGGTAGTAGCCATGGGAGAGGTGTAGGCCCTATTCTGTTGGATGGGTTAGGCACTAGGAATAGGGAGGGAGAAAAGGGTTCTGCTGCTAGGTAGTAGCCATGGGAGAGGTGTAGGCCCTCTTTTGCAGGATAAGTTAGGCATTTTACTTAGTGCAACATTAGGTCACGAGGTAATGGGTATAGGTTCACTTTGTAGGAATTTCACAGAGGACGTCAGAGTAGTGATAGTAGGAGGGGCGGGAAATAGTATTGATAGAAACGTGAGTTATAGTATAGAGAGTGACCTGAGGAAGGTGGTGGAGGAGGCACAGCATACCAGGGTGGAGCTCATGCAGGTCCCATGTCGCCATGACTGGCCACAATTGAACGGTGTGAGGCGGGTTAATATGGAAACGGAAGTGCTACTTGGGAGAGGCATTAGTTCTGTGTTGGGAGTTGTGCCTGTGGAGACCATTAGAAGGTGTGGTTTCACTAGGCATGGCCTACACCTAAGTGAAAGGGGCAAGGGAGTACTTCATGAGTTGTTAGCTAAAGCAGTGAGGGAGCCCACATCCAGAGATGAGGGGCGTCAAGAACGTGCCATTTATAGTTTAGGAGCAGCTGATGAGAGGATGGAGATAGATGAACAAAGGGTTAGAATGTAGATCCACGATGGGAAAAAAATCACAGATGATAAAGAAATGGATGAATTTGCTTAAATAATAACTGACAAGAGCATAAGGAGTAGTGTTGATGCTGAAAATATCAGCCAGCAATAAGAGTATTACTGGTGAACAGCAGAACTATAACGAACAAAGTAATAGAATTTGGAAACTTAATAGCGATACACCAACCATAAGTAATTATAGGTGCAGTGTCTTTTTTTTACTTATGGCTTTACGCCTCGTCGACATCGAGATCATTTGAGGCGGGATGGGATTGGAGGACTAGAAACGGAAAGGAATTAGGCCATGGCTTTTTGAAGGAAGCATCCCGACGTTCACCTGGAGTGATTTTGGGAAAACCATGGAAAACCCAAATCTGGACGCCCGGACAGGGATTCGAACCGTTGTCCTCCCGAATGTGAGGCCAGAACGCTAACTGTTACACCACCACGCTCGGTGTGTAGTGTCTTGGTTGAGATAAGAACTAAGAGACAATGAAGTTTTCCTGACATTTACAGAATTTACTGCAGAGATAGAGGAGAAATTGGTGGAGGGGTTTTGATACTGGTCAAAATAGGCTACAAAAGTTCAATGGTGTTTATAGATCATGAATATAAGTTAGTTGGGTTAAATCTCTGGGTCATAACAATGAAAAACAATCAGGGTACCATGTTGGAAAAACAATAGATGAAGATGAGGCTCTTGGAGAGAAACTAAATTGATACTCTGTGTTCAGAAGTGGGAGTGGAATTGTCATTATTGGTGGCGATTTAAGTTTACCAATTATAAACTGTGTAGGAAATAAGATTAATAAGTCAAGGGAACAAGATTTTCAAACACGTTCGTAAGGCTGCTAACAAATGGTAGAGTAGAACATAAGAGAGCGAAACATGTCAGATATGTTCCATATAAAGTCAGATGATAACCTTATGGGGTGTGAAATAATTGAAGGAATAAGTGATAATGAAGCAGTTCTGATGGATTCTAGAGGATTCAGTGAACCAGCAGCCAAAATTGGAGTGGAAAATATTCAGGCCGAAGATATTATGAAGCAACTGAAAAAGCATAAACGGACAGGTGTAGACAATATTAATATTGATGTTTTAAAGATAGTAGGATATGACATTGCACCTTATCTTGAAGATTTATTTGAATTGATTCTGGATACATGCTGCTTGCCAGGGGACTGGGAAAGTACGATAGTAGTGCCGGTACATAAAGGAGGGGTAAGAAATAGAGTTTAAAATTACAGGCCAATCAGTTTGACATCAGTGGTAGGTAAATTAATTGAAAGGTTGATATGCAACCACATCTGAAATATATGTGAGGAACATAAGTAGTTTTCAGATTGACAACATGGCTTTAGGCAAGGATATCCATGTGAATCTGTTTTTTTTTTTTTTTTAATTTAATTGCAATGGAGCGCATGCTCCAGTGGAAATTCCCCTACACACCCATCTCCCCCCTTTCCTGCACCAACCTACTTTCGCCCTCTACAAGTTTCAACTTCAAATTCTTTCAATGTTTTTAGTAAAGTATCTATTACTTCTATTGGTAACTTATTCCAATCCCTGATCTACTTACCTAGGCTCGTAGGCTACGTGCAAGATATTTCAGATGAAGTTGATAGTGTAGCATTACATCTTTCAAAGGCTTTTGATACAGTGAGCCATCAAGTGGTGGTAAATAAGGTAAAAACTATTGGAGTGGATGAAAAAGTGATTTGCTGGGTAGAATACTTCTCAAAAAGTAGAAAACAAAAAGTCTGTGTTGGAGATGCAGTATCAAAACAAGTGGAAGTGAATATTGGAATGCCACAGGATGGTATTGGGACCATTACTATTCGTTACACTCATTAATGACTGAGTTGATGGTTTCCTATCAGAAGTTAGATTGTTTGTGAATGACATATAATAGGATCTAAACAGTAGAAGACTGAATAACTGCTGGGTGATTTGCACAGGATATCTAGCTAGGTAGGTCGGTATGGTAAGAAGATAAATATGAAGAAGAGTCAGTACACAGATAAAAAAAGGTTTAATATGAGTATATGGTGGGGAAAGAGTTGCTTATTGAAGACTTGAAATGTTGACAAGTCAGCATAACATTTGAGAACAAACTCAAGTGGGCAGGAAACCTTTGAAAGGTAGTAAGTAGAGGAAGACGAAGATTAGAATATATGAAGCAGATAATTGAGGACGTGGGTTGTAAGGGGTATGTTGAGATGAAGAGGTTAGCACAAGATATGAAGGGATGGAGGATTGCATAAAACCAGTCGAAAGACTGATGACAGCAAAAAAAGTTTCAAAATCCATCAATTGGAAAGAGTGATGAAATATACAAGAGAATTTGGTTATTAAACTTTGGTTTAAACATTGCTTGAGTATGGCAGTGTAGTATAGGCCCACATTTTGGATATCAAATACAGGAACTGGTTAAAAGAAGGGCTGCTAGATTCGTTTCTGGATACTACCACTGAACACAATAAGTAGCAGATATGATAAAAGACCTGGAATTGGGTTCATTGGAAGACAGGAGGTGGGTGAAGAGGGTCCTGGGAGTGTACAAGGTCTATGTTGGTGATGGGACATGGATGTCAAATTGATTGGCCTATAATTTTTTACCTTATTTGTCTCCCCTGCTTTTAGTACTGGTACTACCATCGCACTTTTCTAGTCCTCTGGTAAACAAGTATCAACTATATAACATTTCAAGATAAGGTACAATGTCACATCCTGCTACCTTTAAGACATCCATAGAAATATTATCTATACCAGCCTCTCAAATCTTTTTCAGCTTTCTTAATTTCTTCATGATACCCTCAGCATGAATTTAAATTTTTTTTTATTCTGCTCATCTGTGTGGATAAGTTTGTTCACTGATTTACACCCTGCCATTCCTGAATCATTGTTTTTAACAGTCTCACTAAACCAGTTACTTAAAATGTTTGCTTTTTCAAACCCTCAGTAACTCCTTCTCCATCCTTATCTAAACTGTCTCAACAACCACTGTTCTGTTTTCAAATTATCTAATGACCTGCTTCCTAGATAATTTCTTTCTTCTATATCAAAAATTCCTACTGTATTATCCCCTTTTCCTACTCCCCATCCCATTCCAATCACCCATGATTATTGTATTTTCCTCCTCCTCATATATTGGATTAATTCTTCAATTTAAACACATATTTTGTCTATTTCTTCATCTTCCTGTGATGTTGGCGTATACATTTGTACTAACATGTTTGGGCAGGCTTAGTATCAACCTTTGTCAAAATATTCATGTCACTGAACTGTTCATAATAATTCTCCTATTTCCGTGGTCTATCATTCATTACAAAACCTACACCAGTAACTCCACTTACAACTTGTGTGCTAATTATTCTGTTTCATAGAGCAGAAATCATGTGCAGTCTTTCACTCAATGTCACTAATCCCGACAGTTTTATTTGCATTCGTAAGTTTTCTAATCGAACTGCCCTATTCAGACGTCTGATGACACGCAGGCAGTCCGACTCGTAGAATGTCTGTCCATTCTCATTACTCCTCTCTGAGCAGATCCCACTCGGAGATCTGCTTGGGGGACTATTTTACATGTGGAATATTTTACCCAGGGAGAAACAACTATTCTCTCCGTAATTTCAGAAGATTACACGACTTTGGGTTATCCTTTCCGTTTTTAGTACACTGGCTTTCCGTTCACTTCTGCTTCCCCATCCTGTTTATCGTTTCTGATTCATCCGCCTTTAGGGGCAGTTTCCAACCCCAAGGGCAAGAGTGTGTGTTGTTTTCAGGAGATCTTCGGCAAGCAGTGCTGAGAATCATTCAGTCGCCAGAGCCTGTTCTGTGCAAACTCCGTGCACCACGTGAAGGAGAGGTTGACATTTGGTTTAATGAGGCTAATATAGTCTCTGATAAACCCCTACACCCCCGCTAAAGTGCATAAACAATTTTTCAATACAAATTTAGATCTGTGATTGTATGCTGATGAAAAACAAAACACATTCGAAAATAAACATACATTTAATTACTGTAGCACCAACATTAATGAAAATAGTAATTTATTGCTTCAATATACAACTAAAAGGATACAGCTTTTAGCCAGTATATATGGAACAAAGTGTATGGAAAATAGCCCATCACTCACCAAAGTAGCAGGCTGCGATGAGTGAAACAGATACGAGAGGAACAAGAACATAAGAATATTTCCGTTTAAAACCACGTTAATGTGACAGTGTACGAGCCATTCAGTTCGGAAGCCGAAGATTACCTCACGACTTACTGGGCAGTGGAAAACGGGATGCGGAGGTGGTAGTGGGGGTGAACGATTAAGAAGTGAATTATCGATACGTTGGAAATAGACTAACACTATATATGTTTATAGTAAGCAGGAAGTAATAGGAGCTAAGTAGGGAATGGATTAAAAAAAAAGGATATTAAAATGAACCACCACTTATGACTCCTCTTTTTTTTATGGCATTTGGCTACGGGGCCATACAGCCAGCACTAAGTAATTTTGTAGTTTGCAAGTATGTATTGGATCACTCAATGCATTATAGATTCTTCCTGGTATAGACTACACAAGACAAACACAACACTTAATTAAAACCACCCACGCCCGAGGCCGGACTAGAACCGGCGACCCCTGCAACGCGAAGCAAGCACGCTACCCCTATGCTGCCGGGGTCGGCTACGACTCCTACACCACCCTCCCTTCACAATGTTCTCCTGTTGACAAAGGACCACGACCCAAAATATTCATTGTTTTTCCTGTTCTTGTTTGTGTTCTCACCACGAAACCATCATCCAAGGTAAGTGGAGTACATAGGCCCACATGCAACTGTCCGACACCAACACCTACCTTCCACATACTACAGATCCCACCTTGACATGCAGGGCCCTTCACAAAGCCTCTCCCCTTAGTACACCTCCCTCCTAACACCTAAACGGTATCTTCTTCCCAAGATCAAAGAGGTTGGCAATCCGGGGTGACCTAAAGTTGCGGCATGCAGGTTACCCACCCAACGGATTTCGTCCGTGGTGGATCAGTACCTCCAATCCTTTGTACAAAATGTTCCCTCCTATGTAGAAGAATAATTAATAAAAAACGTTGAAAGAATTTTAAGTTAAAATTTGTAGAGGACGAATGTAGGTGGGTGCAGGAAAGGGGGAAGATGGGTGTGTAGGGAAATTGCCAACACAGCGTGTGCTGCATTGCAATTACATTTAATTAAAAAAAAAAAGATGCACCACACTTCCCCGAACTTCTACCCACAGTTTGTACACCTCTACCTCAAGACTCCTTCCCTGTTCCCATTGATATAACTTCCCTTTATACAAACTCCCTCCCCCCTCCCCTCAGTGACCTGGAACATTTCCTCGATCTCCAACACCCACAGAGCCGTCCAAGCGTGTACTTTCTTTCATCCTTGGCTCACTTGGTCCACAAATACTCTCCATCATCATGTCATCAACTTTAATATAATAGTACAAACAATTATTTGAATCGTACTTGAATGTGTTCAAATGCAGTTGTGAAACGATCACCACTTATTGAGTGTGAACAGATCTCAAAAATACAGTTCATGTGAAATATTATTTAGCCTTTCAGTAAAGATATTTACTGTCTCTGCTATCTCTTTGATATTCACTTGTCAGGCTACCAGCAAAAAATAATCCATTCCATTCCAATTTCTTCAGTTATTACCTCAACCAGCTATACAAACAGCCACAGTGAAAATATGTAAACCACGTGTGTAAAATACCGTGCGGCAGTCCCCGTACTAATTTTTAAACTTTGCTTTCTTTTTCTCGTCAATTTTTCTCACAAAAAGTAATACTTTATCAGAACTCGAAATTCACTTTTCTCCAATTTCATGCGGCAACGCACTAACTGCAGTACGAAATCTGCGATTTGTGCACCAATCGTTTTCAAAGTCACCGACTTATCAATACAGCCTTGTACTAATCCTAACATACATTCAAGTACCATCACCGATATATTCCTTATACACTCCCAACACTCTCTCCACCCTCCTCCTACAGTCCAACCAATCCCATTGCAGCTCTCTTATCGTATCAGTTACCGATTGTGTTATGCAGTAAGTCCCCCACCCCCCAAATAATATATATATATTTTGTACCTGCCTGACAAGTTCCACAGTTGATATTGAAGCTAAAACGATTTTTTAATAAAAAAAAAGCTATTTTTTTTTCTATATATTTTTTTATTTTTCTCTCCGTACCTATACAGTACGATTAATGGAATGATACAATGATTTAATTGACAAAAGAATAAAATAATACATTTATATCCAGATCATTTTTTTAACAATAAAACATCACATTGATTACATTATAAACAATAAAGGATAATTAAGTCACTACTACAAAGACAAAGTGACAAAATTTTGTATAGCATTATTCACGTGCTACAAGAATTAGCAACTGTATCTGCAAATTTGACAGAAAGCTTACAATCGATTCCTGCAGTCGATTAGATGCAACATGCAGAGAGAAAAGGGTTTCTAAACATAAAAATAAAAGTATACAATAGTCATTAAGGTAACAATCATTCTCAAGATGATTTTTGTTTAAAAATCTGTCACACAAAAGTAGTATTAAAACACAGGCGGGTACATAACAATAAAGATGTTGTTCTAATGTACAATGCCTCAAGTAATCCTTTGCCACAAGGATGAAGAAGGCAATAGTGGCTTCTCCCTATACACAATGAAAACTAAAAAAAAGTTTCAAAATAACTCGTAAGGTTTCTTCAACTTTGATACCATAACTGCAGAAATGATTACATACTGTCAGCACTAACGGCGAGTTTGCTCATTTTTTCGGCTCGTGTGCCACTTCTGCGAGATGAAATACGCTCTTTAATCGAATTCTTGTCAGTGACACCGGATCCAAAAGTTTTCAGATCTTTCCAGTTACTTGGCAATCGTTCTAGGACCACTTTCAAGTCTTTCAGTGCAGGCTTTTTTACAGAAACATTATGATCACCATTTTGTTTACCTTCACTTGAAATAAAATTATTTTTTGGTTTACCAGCAATTACACCATCAGAGGTCCGAGAGGAACTTTCTTCCGATACCCGCCTGGAATGCTTCCGCCTCTTGGACTGCGGCGTTTCAGTTCTAATAACCTCTGATATTATTTGTACTGCATCATCATCATCATCGTCATCTACAGCAGACGGGCCATTGTCAGTGTTCTTTGTTTTGTTGCTTGCCTTGTTTTTACTCTTTCTAGTACGTTTTGCAGGCGGTTCTGCCGTTTGCTCTGTGTCGTCATCTGTAAAGGGGTGGGCACTGCTGGTGTTATTTGTTTCGTTGCTTGCGCAGTCATCATTTTCCTCAATATGCGGCCTCTTTATCGCATGTTTTGCAGCTGGTTCTACCGATTTTGCACCATCAAAACTGGAAGAACTGCTAACTAGTTCCTTCGGAGCTTTGGCAATATCTTTTCCACAATCGGGTGGAAAACATTTCTGCCAGTTTTCGGTATTAGACGAGAAATCTGACTGAAGAGTACGAAATCTTTCAGTCGCAGTCTTCAACAATTTTCCGTACTGTTCGATTACGTTTGTGCAGAGAGCTGTCTTACCTGCAGATATGTCCAAAGCTTCCTGCAACCACGCAGCACGGGTCAAAACTACCTTCGCTATGTCTTCGGCATCTCGTAAACTAGTTTGGAGCCATTTCAAATCGGTAACTCTTTCGTCTGCAGACTCTGACGTCTTTTCGTGGTTAGGAACATTACTTTCACACATCAGTGTACTCGATACAGAACTACAGTCTTTATCGGCAACTAAACTTTTGCTAAAGATAGCACCAAACTCTTCATTGGGTTCGACACTGTTTGTGTTTGTTTTGTGAAGCAAGGAGTTAGAAATGAGAGAATCGAGCGTTTCATTACCGGCTCCCGTTTTTTTTGCCGTCTCTTCGGGGTGAGAGATATCCGAAATACCGACGGATAGCAACGCGTCTGGGCTTCTCACTCGCACGTAGCCTTTGGGAGTTTTTTGATATATCCTACTGTGCTTGTTTTGTGGAGTTCTATGTTCAGCCCGGTTGTGAACTCTGTTCGACGTGTTCTGAGGAATAAGAGAAGACGTAACAGTCTCGGCAGGAAGATCACGCCTAGCGTAAATATGGTCCGAAACTGGCACAAACTGACTAGTTTCCTTATTTACACTTTCGCCACAAACGGCAAAATTAAGATTTACAGGAACTGAATGACTGTCATTTAAGGAGGGCCCGTGCAAATTCCCATCACTGTTATTCAAATTGTTATGCTGTATAACGGTGTTGATAAAAACTCTCCGAGTGCCAGGGACAGACTGACTCGGAGAAGAGATCCGTTCTCGTACGGTGCCACCCTGCGTTAACAGTATATTTCGATTCTGCTGAGAAACGACGGGCACGTCGTCCACCAGGACGAGAGGACCCTTATTCCCCGAAAGACGTAATAGTTGCTGCTGTTGTCTCGGGACAGCTGGAGAACTATTCACGTTGCCGTTTACATTCCCAGCGATTAATGTTGGCAACCTGAGAGGAGGAGAATTCTCACTGCGCGTAGTTCCGAGAGGAAACAGTGTTCTTCCGGGAGCAAATCTGACCGTCGACGTAGCCGGTATATGCAGAGGTGGCATGAGGACGACCCGGGGGCGTGGTGTCGGTTGACCGTTATTCGGTAGACTGTAACTAGGTCCGGGGTTCGGCTGTGGCGGTCGGTGCTGTAAAATTGCCGAAAGTGGGCGCACCGGTGTCGAAGAGCCCGGAGGATTCGGATGAATCACGGTCGGTGGTGAGTTCACCAAACTATTAGACCGACTAGAGTCGTAGCCTTCGGTACCGTTGTGCTTGAGGAGGGCACCGGCCAGAATATTACTTACATTCACAGCTCCCTCAGAAGGCGGAAAGCTGCTGTCGGTATAAGGCTCATTTCCTGCTTTACTTATTTCAAATTTTAATTTAGCGACAGACGATTTCACGAGTCCGTCCCTAATTAAAGTTTGGAAAGTAATTGCACTGGGCATGCTACTCCGCAGTCGATGGGTCCGACGTGGATTGTCCGCACTGCAGCAGAATTCCTGATTGATCCCAGGAGCTGGGTCCGAGGATGTCTTGTTCCTAGAGCCACATAAAGACATTATTAGTACCACGAAACCAGCTGTGAATATAACAATATGTAGAAAAAAAAAAAGGTCCAACTGTAAGGCATCACTAATGAGAAAAAGTTAAGTTCTTAGAACAGCGAGAAATGAAACAACAGTAAACCCAACTATTTGTGAAACAATTATTTGTAATTTCTTGAAATAAATCATTAAAAAATTACAGTGAAAAAATAATGCAGAAGCAGACACATAATGGGAGAAACAGGTACAACAAAATATGAAATAAACACAACAGTATAGAAAAGAAAGGCATATTTCGATGCATAAAATATACGTGACTAACAATGTCAACAAATGGAGACAGTTTCCTTTTGTCGCACAACAGCTTTGGCTTTAACATAAAACTGAGGTGCGGAAGTACCTTAACAAGTCTACGCCTGGGCCTATAAGGGGAGCACAATGAAAGGTCAGCAGCAGAAGTTAAACTAGAAGTAATGGTGAAATAAGTCACTTGTGCTGTGTTCAGGATACAAATTTCCTCCCGCTCTGTCAATCTACCAACCACTCAACCCCTGGGGCAATCGGCGGTCAAAATCTCCCAAAACGAGAAAGGGCCCAGTGACTGGTACGACGCCAGCCAGGTCGGAGATATACAGAGCATACGGTCAGTTGGATAGGCCGGTGTATTTTCGACGGCACTGCTTGTAACGAGAAGCCGATCACCCTCAGTACTGCGTTTCCTTTACAGGTCGTACCGTCTCGGCACTGGTTGGAGTGTAGACACAAACACGAGGGTGTAGACCTCGCTAACAGTTCTACTTCCTCTTTGTGAGCCTGATCGCCATTCAAGTTCCACTGCAGTATGGGAGCCACCTCACTCATCGCATTCGACGCGCCCCGGTTCGTGTGGGTCCTCATCAGACGACTGCTGAGGTACGTGATCAGGTTCGTCCATGGCTCCGAAGACACCTCCGATTTAGTAAAGGGCACAGAAATTTGTGGATTTTTTTTCCGCCAATCCCTTTTCCCCCTCTCTTTTCCCTGCCACTCTGTAGTCTGGGAAGTGAAGAAGAAGGGGAGTTAACAAATGCTGAAACTTTGGATCTCACACTTTCTCTTCTAATTGCCTTCCATTGCAACCTGATGATGCTTTTGCTGCCAGTGCCGCTGAAGTTGCAGAGGATGCAACAGACCGCCGTTACCGATACTGGTGGAACCGAGGAACCTGCCGTCGAAGTGGCCGGGGCTGCAGACGTATTGCTACTGACATCTGCAGTCTTTGGTGTTATGTCCTTAATGAGCTTGGCGCCACATTTGCACCGACTTGAGCACACCGTATTGGTGCCCGTGTCCACAACACACGTCTGGGTAGCGACACTTTCCTTCCTGACGGGAGCAGACGATGACTTCGCGAAGCTGATTTTGAGGAGAGGTTGTGGAGAGCCTCAAACAGTTTCTTGGCTTCGCCGTATGGTATTCGTTCTTTCATTTTCAGCTCCTGTATATCTTTTTCCTTCCAGATACGTGTGACACACTCTGATCCAGGCTGGACGAGTCCTGGAGCAGTTGACGCATGCCTATGGGTAGGTGCAGGCTAATGCGCCACCGTACCACATTTCCTACAGGTGGGGTTGCATTTGAAGGTCGCCGTTATACGCCCGAACCTCTGGCACTTGAAGCAGTGCACGGGGTCGGGTACATACGGGTAAACGTAGAGATTTAAAATACCCTGCTGTGATGGCTTTAGGCAACATCACAGCGCCGAACATCAGATGGAGGTGGCAGTCTTTAGAAGATCGCCAATTACCATTTGACTAATCTGACAGACCTCCACCAAAGTCTCCGATGCCAACTCCTCATGGAGTTCCTCGGTCTCTAAATCGATAAGATCTCGGCAGGTGTATTACTTAGTTATCTGGAGTTCGCATTTTACTGTTAACTCCCCCAGCTTCTCAGACTTGAGGAGCAGGACATCCTGCTTGCTGGTAGACGCTTCCAGCAGCAACGTCCCATTCATCAGCCTCTTTTTTTTCCAGTTTTTATTGTTCTGGGAATTCTCTCCAAACCTTTCTATATATAGAAAGAAAAGACCTTTCCAAAACGATCCCCCCTCTCTTACCACTAATTATGAAGGCGTTATTGATGAGGTAACCCTTCCTGTTCTTATTACAATCTCGGGAGGAGGACTTTCAACCCTTGCCCGCTTACCAGTTCTTTGGGCGTTTGGGATGCCTTGCACCCTGCCCACGCCACTGGTAGTAGAATTTTTAGCTTCGTTTTTGATGTTGTCATACAAGTTTGGAGGAATTACATGTCGAGTGACGTGGAGACCCTACATCGCGCCAGCAAGACCAGTACAACAGGGATGTGGCGGGTGCCCCTGAGGCAGGGATATTCACTAAACATCGATGCATAGTATCCCTTCGATGTTTACTATAAGATACATCGGATTGATTTGACGTTTTGACGAAGAATTTTTCTATTCAATGCATCGATGTTTTTTTTTTAAAATGGAAACATCGAATCAATAAAAAACTGTGGCTAACAATGACAAAAATAATAGATGTCTAAATTTATTCAAGATTAAATTATTTCAATTTAAAGTAATTGTCATTAACAGGTGGTGACACCTGTGAGCAATTAGCAGGACATAACAACGGTGAAGGTGAATTTTTCTTGCTTTGGCTGTCCTGTCCGTATGAGTGAAGGAATAAAATCAAGTTCTTAGCTTTATTTCTGTTTGCCCGTGTTTGCTGTGAATCGAAATAAGATGATATTACTCTAAAACAACTAATTGTTACCTGGTACTACCCAATATTTGGATAAAAACTGGGATGGGGATACCTCAGATTGACTATTGTCGGGACTTTTGTTGCATCCGAACGTTTATTTACGAAGGCTGCTCAAATAGTCAGTCAGCAAAGGAACAGAATGAAAGGAAAACGTTTGAGGAAACTTTTGTTTCTGTAAAGTTTGCCTAAAAACCATTGGTGTTAAGTGGTTTAAGACTTAAAAATTAAAATTAATATTTTTAGGCAGATTTAAGCTATAGTATTTAATGTCTGTTTTTTTTTTTTTAATTGTAATGGTCTGGTATAGTAATAAAATATGTCTGTTAATTTGTAGTCTCTGTTACACTCACAAAGCCAAACCTCACTCATACGAAACTACTTAGCCAACACACAAGATCATGAAATTAATTTTTTAATGTTGGGTGATAGGTAACACTCTGGCCTCGCATTCGGAAGGACACGGGTTCGAATCCCCATCCGGGCATCCAGATTCGGGTTTCCCAAGGTTTCCCCAAACCACTCGAGGTGAATGCTTCAAAAGGCAATGGCCGAATTCCTTCCTGTTCCTTGCCCCCGTCCTTTCCCATCTCTAATGATCACGACGTCAATGAGACGTAAAGCCATGAACAAAAAAAAGCTTAAAAGTAAACACATCACTACAGCTGCAGCAGTACACTGCTGGTGTAGTGTTACCGTGTGTTCACACGGACCAAACGAAAGACATCACTACAGCTGCAGCAGTACACTGCTGGTGTAGTGTTACCGATGTGTTCACACGGACCAAACGAAAGACATCACTACAGCTGCAGCAGTACACTGCTGGTGTAGTGTTACCGTGTGTTCACACGGACCAAACGAAAGACATCACTACAGCTGCAGCAGTACACTGCTGGTGTAGTGTTACCGTGTGTTCACACGGACCAACCGAAAGACATCACTACAGCTGCAGCAGTACACTGCTGGTGTAGTGTTACCGTGTGTTCACACAGACCAAACGAAAGACATCACTACAGCTGCAGCAGTACACTGCTGGTGTAGTGTTACCGTGTGTTCACACGGACCAAATGAAAGACATCACTACAGCTGCAGCAGTACACTGCTGGTGTAGTGTTACCGTGTGTTCACACGGACCAAACGAAAGACATCACTACAGCTGCAGCAGTACACTGCTGGTGTAGTGTTACCGTGTGTTCACACGGACCAAACGAAAGACAACGAACCTTCTGCCATCAACTGGAAAAGGTGAATATCAAACTATTGTTACATTTACTCTCGACGATTTTAAAGCAACAGGTAAGAGATAAAAGAAACTATATTGGCCGACGAATATTGTTGGTTTGCATTTGTTGAGCTAAGAAAAACATATAAGTACTCGATGTTGAAAAAACACCGATGTTTTTAAGCGATTCATCGAAAAACATCGATTCAGTGTTCCGATGTTTTACATCGAATAAAAACATCAATGTACTTTCTAAGTGGACACCCCTACCTGAGGTAGTACCCTAGAGAGTGGTTTGCTTCAACACATTACTCGCTTCTATGTTGAGGGTGTTTTTTTATTTTATTTTTTTTTGTGGAGGTTTGTACTACCCTCCCAATCTGGATGCAAGGAAAATGGTAGCCGGGGAGCGACCATCAGCCCTATTTATTCTGCTGCCGAACAATGTGCCCCAGTATGGCTCGGCAGTGTGTATAGTAAGGAGATGGAAAACGTATAAATGTTGCCAAGCTCGTTATAGACGGTTACTGTAGTCCACCCTCCTGCGTCGGCTTAAAGTCACTGTCAGCATCCGTCTCCTGAAGATCAGATGCCAAACAGCTTTAATCCACCAGCAGTGGGAGGTAACGGGCTGCCTTTATGAGCCGACTTAAATCAGGAAAAACATCTGTTCTGCTACTTCTTTTAATCCTGCCGACGACTGGAAGCAGGACGGGCACCCGGTAACCGAACCTACCGAGCGTTATTCGCCTGCCGAGGAAATACTGGAGTCGACTAAATTGCTGCATTTAGGCCACAGTCTGTGCTGCGCCCTTTTGCGCCACTGGGGCTTAAAGGACAAACCCTGCAGAGTGGAGCAGACTGCTGGGCATGTCGTGGTGGTCCATCTGATATCTGCACTGCAAACGGCGGCACAATCGAACGTCACTCTGTAGCTGTTGTAACTGTATTTGTTGTGAATGAATGCTGTTTTTGCTTTTGGCTTTAAGCCTCACTGACATCACTAGAAGAGGGATAAGACTGGGGACAAGGAACGAGAAGAAATTTTGGTGTGGCCTTTTGAAGGAAGCATCCTGGCATTCACCTGGAGTGATTTAGTGAAACCGCGGAAAACCCAAATCTGGATGCCCAGAAGGGGATTCGAACCAGTGTCTTCCCGAATGTGAGGTCAGAACGTTAACCGCTCATCCACCGTGGTCTGTGTCAATGAATGGTAATGTATTAATATTGTTAATGTAATTCAAATGTGCGTGTGAAAGTAAATAATGATAAATAAATAGTGACCAAAGGTAGGATGGGGAGTTGATTGCAGCAAGTATACTGAGGGCATGGACAGTGCACATTTAGTAGCAGATGATGATGCATCGTACACTGAATGAAAACGGTTGAGAGTGACGACAAACTGTGCAGAAGTACAGAAATGTTGACACAACCAGAGCAGATAAATGAAACTGTCGCAATGAATGTAAAAAATGTTTCTGAAGGCCAGCCCAGTTGTACTGTCAAGAAGAATTTAATCTTTCAGTAGTAATAAATTGAAGTCATCAAGCAGTACATGTTTTCATTTACTGCATCCCAACCAAAAACATTTTTTTATTTTTTTTTTATTTTGTGTGTTGCTTATTCTTTGCAGGTTTGACGTATAACAATCAACAAACAAGATTGGCTATTTCTGGCCGTTATTTACATTACAAGAATGTATAATGGGTGGCTATTAAACTGATAAATACAAAAATCAGCCCTAACAAGACACCCAGAAGCTATGGCAGCTTTCTTTCCCACTGGGACGTAGAGATGAAGCTGTGGTACTGTCACTTATCACAATGCACTATCACGCCAATATGATAACAGCCTGCACAATGTGTTTCATGTTTGCTATGGCAGTAGAGGAGATAGTAGGTGAAGATCAGTTTGGGTTTAGGAAAGATCACAGTACAAGGGAAGCAATTCTGTCTTTAAGATTAATACTTGAAGGGCAGATCAAGAAAAACAAAGATACTTTTATGGCATTTGTTGATTTGGAAAAAGCTTTTGATAATGTTAGGTGGGACAAGATGTTAAAAATTTTAAAGAAGTCAGGTCTAAAGTATCGAGATAGAAGAATACTCTATAAACTATATAAGAATCAAGTGGCTGTAATACAAGTAGAGAATCACGACAGATATGCATCAGTTAAAAAGGGTGTGAGACGAGGTTGTAGTCTATCCCCGTTAATATTCAACTTGTATGTAGAGGAAGTAATAAAGAAAGTCAAAGAAAAATTTCCATGTGGCACAAATTTTCAGGGAGAAAAAATCAGTATGCTACGATTTGTTGATGACATTGTCTTATTAGCAGAGAGCGCTGAGGATATTGAGAAGTTACTGAATGGCATGAACAAAATACTGAAGGAAGATTTTGGACTGAATATAAATCAAAGCAAGACAAAAGTGATGAAATGTAGCAGAAATGATACCAATACTAGTAAATTAAATATAAAAATAGGATCAGATGCAATAGGAGAAGTAAGTGAATTCTGTTACTTGGGAAGCAAAATTACAACCGATGGCCGAAGCAGGAATGATTTTAAAAGCAGAATAGCACTAGCAAAAAGAGCCTTCATGAAAAAGAGAAATCTTTTAGTTTCAAACATTGATCTAGGAATTAGAAAGAACTTTTTAAAACTCTTTTGTGTGGAGCATAGCATTTTACGGTAGCAAAACATGGACTTTAGGAATACCGGAAATAAAGAAAATTGAAGCATTTGAAATGTGGTGCAACAGAAGAATGCTGAAAATTAAGTGGACAGACAAAGTAAGAAATGAACGAGTTTTGGAAATGATGGGTGAGAAAAGAAGTTTATGGAAGAAGTTTACAGGAAGAAGAGACAGGCTGGTAGGTCATATTTTGAGACATGCTGGATTGGTTAATTTGTTAGTGGAGGGAACAGTCGAAGGTAAGAACTGTAGAGGAAGACAGAGATTAGAATATATTATGAAACAGATAATTGAGTACGTGGGTTGTGGGTTGTAAGGGATATGTAGAAATGAAGAGGTTAGCACAGGATAGGAAGGGATAGAGGATTGCATCAAACCAGTCGAAAGACAGCAAAAAAAAAAAAAAGGGCAAATAATACTGGAGGCTATGACCGATTTGGCCAACACTGAAGGTATCATGCAATCGACTGCTTGCACAAATGGAGAAAATAATTCCCATGCTCCTGGGATGGTGCCATATCCTAGAATTAAAATCCGACTTCTGCTTCAGCCTTTTTCTAGGGTGAAACTGCACGGACTGCAGGGTTTCATAGATTCCGAGTACCTGAAGAATTGTGTATATAGGAGAGACTGGCCACACGGTAAACAACAGACTATGGTGCCATACCAACTACTCTAAGTCGGCCCTTCACACGCATCCACGTATGACCTACTTATCCGTCAGCATTAGAAAGACTTATTTTTGAAGAAGACCGGTGGTGGTCTAAACGGACAAAGGCATCGTCAACGTTTAACGAATTCTCTAAGAGCATCGACAAAAACTGCAGACTCGTGTCAGTCACACGATGCCCAACTGTAGACGGTACAAAAGAGACGTATCACTGCCACAGCTCGAGCGTACTGTCAAACACGAGCTATGAGGAAGCTATCTGACCGGACATTCGGCACACGAGGGTTGTGGAAACTGTCTACTCTAAAAGAAGAATGAAGTATGTCAGGTGCAACATCAGCATTTTCAAGCAGTGCCACCCAAACGGCCTAGAAACTAACGACTCTGACTGTTAAATCCTGTGACAGTAAGTTGTACACTCCACATACCGTGCATGGGATGTATGCCTATTAACTTAAATTCAACTGTTTTTCCTAGCAAATGATATCTCAGAATAGTGATGCATTATAAGCATTGCTGCTTGGATGACAGCAAAACCAGAAGGGATGGAAACAAATTTTAAACACTTCACCAAGTAACAAATATTTTACGAAATATCATCAGTCTTTTACAAGTAGGAGGTTTTGCAATTCCTTCTAAAACCGAGATTGAGTTTTCTCGCCAAAGCTTTTGCTGAGAATCAAAAGGAGCAATCTCAGAACGGGGAAAGAAAATTTCAGCTACCTCCAAGATTTCAGGAATCTGCAATGGCCACTTGACTTATCGTATTTCATTCCCCGACTGAATTTTACCAAAGTAAAATATGGAAGACTTACTTGGTAGGTTTGTTCGACGATTCGTACGTAATTGCAGCGCGGCATACGGCACGGTGTTCCCACAGTGAACGGTAGTTGCACAGAAAGCAAAGCCATTCACTGCTTGCCTCAATCTCCTTCAAAATATTTGCAGCATAGTTGCGTTTGATGCATTTCTGTGAACAGCAAATTTGGTAGAAAAAGATGTACTTAGATAATTAACATGGAACAATAATGAAATAAATTGGATCTGCTAACGACACTATAAATTAAAAATTTCACTATCCATTATAACAGTATAGAATAAATTACGATGAAACTGTAAAAAATTTATCTTTTAAGAACTGTTATCTTTATATTAAATTAGTAAATGGGTTTTCATTTATACATTGATCACTCTAAAAACTCACATTTCAAACTGGGATGATACTAACAAATATGGATTTCCTATAACACAATGATCTTTTTCTTCAAATATTAAGACTTTTTTCATATTTATTTTCGGCCTTCATGACAATTGGAGGAAGCCTGGCCAGATATTGGCAGAAGAAATAGTGTGTAAAGGGAAGATATTCTATGCACTGGGTGGTTTTTTAGGCTGAGGGAGGAAGACCCGAAACACGAAATTCAGTTACGGGCAACCCAATCAGATACAACACCGGAATGTAGGAGCAACGTAAAAGAATCTCGTCAGTTAAAGGTTCTCGTAATTAACTGTAGAAGCGTTTGTAACAAACAACCGGAACTTGAAAGCGTTATTTGTAGTACAGAAACAGATATCGTTATCGGTACAGAAAGTTGGTTGAAACCGGAAATAAGTTCCGCCGAAACTTTTAAAGGTAGCATGAATGTTTTTCGTAAAGACAGATTACATTCTCATGGAGGTGGGGTATTTATAGCTGTGAGTAAATTTCTCCCATGTAATGAAATAGACGTTGATACAAACTGTGAAATCATATGGATTAAACTCAACGTTGCTGGG
The DNA here is from genome assembly GCA_031002005.1 of Vandiemenella viatica. NCBI lineage: Eukaryota > Metazoa > Arthropoda > Insecta > Orthoptera > Morabidae > Vandiemenella > Vandiemenella viatica. Next base: position 3,673,370 of record CM061920.1, read on the forward strand.
TCAAAACTCATCATAGGTGCCTTCTACCGTCCACCTGATTCGGATATAGCTATCGTCGAGGAGTTAAGAAATAATGTAAATAGTATAGCTAGCCGTTTTAAAGATCATGCTCTGATTCTAGGAGGCGACTTCAATCTGCCTTATATTGACTGGCGTAATTACGTTCACATCACAGGTAGCAGGGATAAGGCAGCTTCTGAAGTAATTCTCGATTTGTTGTCAGATAATCATCTCGAGCAGCTAGTTAATGAACCTACGCGGTGTCATAACGGTAGCGAAAACATTTTAGACTTGCTGGTTACCAACAGGCCAGAATTATTCACCGACATTTCAACGACCACAGGAATAAGCGATCACAAAGCGGTAATTGCGACTATCAAATTAATGACCGAGCGAAAAAGGAAAAAAGGGCGGATTGTATAAAAATTCAGTAAGGCCTCAAAGGAGTGTTTTAGAACCTACCTGAGGAATAAATACCATAACTTCAAGTCAACAAAGGACACCGTTGAAGAGATGTGGCATCGTTTTATACATATAGTCAGGGAAGGCATGGAAATACATATACCAAAGCGGACAATAAAGGGAGAGGATGATCCACCGTGGTACACAAGCGAAGTCAAAAGATTACTCAAAAAACAAAGGAAAATACACGCACGTTCAAGAAGGAAGGGGTGTCACAGCGATTTAGAAACCTTAGCTGATTTAAGAGGACGTATTAAGAATGTAATGCGCGAGGCCTTTAACGATTTTCACTCCAACTCTCTCTCTAAGTGTCTCACAGAAAACCCAAAGAAATTTTGGTCGTATGTACGAAAAGTTAATTGTACCAACAGCAATATTCCAGCACTAATTCGTGAAGGTTCCGAGGTTAATGAAAGCCGCGATAAAGCTAACGTACTAAATACTGTATTCAAAAATTCATTTACAAATGAACATAAGGATAGTATTCCCGTTTTCCCACGCCGTGGCGAGTCGGTGATGGAATCATTACGAATAGATACTGCAGGTATCGTTAAGCAATTAGAGCTCCTGAAGTGGGGGAAAGCACCGGTCCTGGATGGAATTCCAGTAAGAGTATTTTCAGAGTATGCTGCAGAAATCGGGCCATTTCTGTCTGATATATTCAGTAAATCATTAGAAGAGCGAAAAGTACCTTCAGACTGGAAAATCGCGCAAGTAACTCCGATTTTCAAAAAGGTGATCGAAGTGATCCTGGGAAACTATCGTCCCATATCTATAACATCTGTTTGTAGTAGAATTATGGAGCATATTATATGCTCGAACATTATGAATTTTCTAGATTATAATAATTTGCTTACAACAAATCAACATGGATTTCGGAAGAAAAGATCATGTGAAACACAGCTGGCCCTATTTACACACGACGTAATGAAAGTTATCGATACAGGTTCACAAGTAGATGCAATTTTTTTAGATTTCCAGAAAGCCTTTGACTCTGTGCCACACAACCGCCTTTTAGCGAAGCTTCGAGGGTACGGTATATCAGATCAGCTTTGTGAACGGATAAAGGATTTTCTAACTAGTCGGTCGCAGTATGTTGTCGTTGAAGGAGAAAGTTCTTCTAATCTAGATGTTACATCGGGTGTACCTCAAGGAAGTGTAATAGGATCACTTCTTTTCTTAATTTTTATAAACAATCTCGGAGACAAAGTGAAAAGCCTTTTTAGATTGTTTGCTGATGATGCGGTTATTTATAGGGAAGTAAGAACTTTGGCCTGATTGCTTAGAAATTCAGCGCGATCTGGATGTTATTTTGGCTTGGTGCGCTGAGTGGCAACTTACTCTAAACTGTAAAAAGTGCAAGACAATGAGCATAACTAACAAAAAGAATCCGATTGTTCAGAAATACGAGTTTAAACAATACAGTTATTGATATGGTCGATTCTATGAAATATTTGGGAGTAACAATACAAAGGAACATGAAATGGGACATACACATTAATTCTTTAGTAGGTAGAGCAAATTCTAGGCTGCGATTCATAGGTAGAATCTTGAAAAATTGCAATGAACAAACAAAGGAGATAGCATACAAATCTCTTGTGCGTCCACATTTGGATTATTGTTGTGCCATTTGGGACCCGTTTCGTAAGGGATTGATCGAAAGTATAGAGAAAGTACAGAGAAGAGCCGCTCGATTCGTGACCGCTTGCTACAGTCCTTATGAAAGCGTCACAGAACTGATTAGTAGATTAGGTTGGGAGTCTCTGGTAGATAGACGACACACGTTTCATTTAAACTTATTGGAAAACATGCGTACTCCAACTTTCACTCGTGAGTGTAGTGAAATACTTCTTCCACCAACCTATTTGAGTCGGAAGGACAGGAAAGATAAAATTAGAGAAATAAGGTGCCGGACTGATTCTTATATGAATTCTTTTTTCCCTCGTACCATTAGGGATTGGAATGCACAGCAAAGAGATTAGCTTTGGTGCTGAGCACCCTCTGCCACCCACAATTTTGTGAATTGCAGAGTATATATGTAGATGTAGATTATTATTGATTTTGAATAGCGATTGAGTTAACACACCAGGGGAAATTTCCCTAGTCATCTAATTACCCAATTTTATTTTATCTTAAATTCCTCCCATAATTACTATTTCGATTTGAAAATTAAATTTTAAATTCCTTAAGTGTTTTTGGTACATTGTTCTTCACTTCACGTGGTAATTTGTTCCAATCCCTGACACTCTTACCCACAAAAGAAACGTTTTCCACCTCTCTTATGCATGGTCATGACAAACTGGCACTTGATTTCAGACTTAAAAAGAGGGAAAATTTTCTTCTAAAAGTGGGCGAATCAGCAGCTGGAATAAATCACTGCAAAGTAAATGATGAACAATTTAACTGAACCAGTGAAAGAATAAAAGTTAAAAATTAATTAAATGCCAAAGTGTATAGATAAGTTGCCAATGGAGTGCGCTCGATTGGAATTAAAATGGTATCACAGCAACTTACTGTTTGCATACTGCTATGAATCCAAAGACTCAAAAGATGTTACTATGTATACATCTTTTCTAGAGCCTTTTCCAGAAGAACAAGAAATATCCCCAAGTCTACACAGCAATCCAGTATTTCCTAATTAGGACTGTAATTTGTCCTACCCATTTTAAAACCGGAATTGTATAACATGACTTATGTTTTTATTTATTTATTTAAGGACTTTTGGAGTACATTTGTATAACTTTACAAATTCAATACAGCGCTTAAATATCATACAAAACAATTATATAAAGAAAATGGCTTACAGTCTACTTTTGCTATAATAATAAACATTTACAACTACTAAGTAAAAAATGTTTGATTTAAAATTTACTGTTAATTGTTCACTCATATCTTAAGATACATGAACATAACAATCTGACTTGGTTTGATGATAATCTTCCAATTTTAAACCTACTTTGATAGTTTGCAAGCTTACACATTCTTGCTAGGGGATTATTTTCTGTATACAAGTGCTTATATTTCATTAGGGAAAATGTTGTTTGATGAGTAATTCTTTGAGGAACGTTGAATCTTAAACTTCCTAGCAATTCTGAACAATCAATATTACCATTGCACAAATTTAATAAAAATTTAAAATCATTAAGTTCATGAATTGATTGCAGAGAGGATATTCTTAAGATGGATGCAATGTGGGTGTATGTATGATCAAGAAATGGATCTGGAAAACTCATTCTAAATGCCATACACCTAAAAATTTATGCTGAACAGTTTCTATTCTTTTAATTTGAGATAACATGTACAGTGACAAAATTACTGATGAATATGCGAATGTTCTGAGATTTATTGAATATTTTGCTTCTAAAATTCAAAACATGAAATGAGTAAACAATTTCTATTGCGAAAGTGTGTGGCTATGTTTTCGTATACGAAGCTTTTATTCAAAGCCAAAAAATTAAGTTCAATTTGCTGGGTAAATGGTTAGAGGAAAGAGATTGTGATATTTTCTCATGAAGGAGTTCATTGAAAATAACAGTCTGTTTATATTTGTTTTTTTTTTTTCTGTTTTATGTTTAATATGATGTATGAATTGTAATTGTATGTATATATATTAGCCGTAGGCTATTTGAAAATAAATAAATAAAATAAATTTGTAACTGACAATATCCAGCAGTGCTTACTCAAACTAAACAAAAAAATAATTGCCAGATTATAACACAAAGCACAAAAACTTTTTAACAGGAAAAAATCCACATTGTTGATGAAAAGGAAAGAAAATAATCGCACAAAGCGATAACTACTACAGCTCGATTTAAGAATACAGTGCTGCCAAGGTCACGACACCTCACCACAGTCTCGCAAATCAGCAAACATTTCAACTTTAATTAATAAGGGTGGAAAATTTTTAAAAAGTAATACTTAACTTGTGGAAAAGGATATTGAAACATTTATGTGACTAATTAAAAAAAAAATTAACACCAGTCTCGATAAAATTTTTGAATGAAACTTCATCACTTCAACTGAAAGAAAATGCTAAACAAATAATACAAAATAGCTGAAATTTTTTTCTATGGCTTCCTGAAAGTTAATAGATCAGAAGAGAAAATATTCAAGCCATTAAATTGGGGAACATTAAAAAAAAAGTTTACATACATCATTTGGATTTTAAGGCTGTGTAATGTAAAATGTTAACTAACTTCTGTTCTATTAATTCATATAAAAACTTCCATCGAAAATATTTCATGAAAATATTGAAATTAATTCTGGCAGTACACACAGCATCTTCAAACAACACTACTCGTTTGCTTCACAATTCATTTGTGTGAATGATTGTACACAGCACTCGTTCTCAACGCAAGCTGGTCGCTTAGTCAGCATACACACGAGACAGATATTTCCAGTCCTCCACGAAAATAATTTGCAGCTCATCTAAGAGCTATCGTCGTTACTGCACACAGTGAATCGTGTATGACAAAACCCACAAGAAGACATCACAAGTGACGGCAAAACAGAAAATAATGTAACATACTTAAGCAACCAATGATACTTTGAAATTACTTCTCAAGAATATCTTAACATCAGTGCTTGTAATTGAGCAAAGTTAATACAAATGACAGAACACTCCATTCAACCCATCATCTTTGATGGGCTTAGAGGTTAGTGACATAAAAAAGTGCTTGTAAACCACTCCAACACCACCTATCTTCAGAGTATTGTTATGCCCCTGAGACCCATTACTAACAAGTACAATTAACTAAATCTGTGTCCGAGAGAAAAGCAAATTGATTGTAAATTTGTATAATTATTTTCTGAATGTGTGGTGTTTTGATCGGTGATATTGGTTTAAATGAACTGAATAACTGTTGTAAACATATTAAGAGCTGTGCAGTGTATAGCATATGATTTATTTTTTTTTAAAAAATGTAATGGGCCATACTGTGCCAATGAATATGCTTCGAATATGATTTCGACTGCTTGTAAATACATTTAAAATTGTTTTCCATGATTTGGACTAACTTTGGATAAATTTTAATTGATTTTGTATGATTTATTGTTAACGTAATTGCTCCACAAAAGTGTGCCGATGTCTCTAATGTTTTCCAGAACATACTACGATGTGTATGTAAGTGCCTGATATTGGCTTGCTCAGAACAGTGCTAAGGCGGACTGTATGTCAATCAGGATTGCCTCGGTTCTCCGGGTGGAGCAGCGTCTGTATGTTATAATCTAACGTTTCGGCCACAGCACGATAACATATCCCTGCGGCTACACTTGGATTACCGACTTACAAGGGCTGCGGAAGCCTGCACAATTATTTGTATGTCAATCGTTTATTACAATGTGCTTTAATCTTTGGAAACAAAGTCTGATGAAAAGTTTTCTGTAAGTTTCACTGAAGTGTTTCTAAGAAATAAAAGTAAAGTTTTTATTGATGGTTTCGTTATTTGAGGATCTATCTGTCATTTGAAAGTTAAAGATATAAAATAACAAACTCCAGTGGAAGTGTAAACCACCTGGTGACCAAGAAAATCTGTAAAAGTTCATAAATCAGTAACAAGAACTAAATTCACAGTTCCTTAGCAGTGTGCATATGAAACAAGAGATAAGGTTATTTAGCATATTACTTATTATATTAAACAACAAAAACAGAAATCAGTATTTCTGTATCCAACAATGATTTTAAAACAAATATGGTAACAATAATACAGCAATGTCTTAGGCACAGTTTTATTTTGAGAAGTTTGCAACTGAACGAGACAAACCTTGCAGAAGACAGCGGTGCAGCTGCTGCAACAAATTACATTTCCTCCCTGCCCACACCAGCAGCAGTAGACTTCACTGCCGTCCTCTCCGACGGGAATCTCTCCCGAGACGTAGAAGCGGTAGCAGCTCTGGCAGACGAGCACGCCGAGTCTGACGTGCTTCATGAGTATGGTGCCGGGTCTGCAGCCCAGGTGCGTGTCACACATGGTGCAGTGGAGACGCAGGAACCTCACAAACTCGACGTCTGCAAGTAGAGAAACGGGAACCTGACGACTTCACTCTACATTAGCAACACAGGTGGACGAGGGGAAGCTTCTCCAAAATCTACCACCACTAATTCTCTTCTACCATTTATTAAGATCCCCCTTCCAGATTTGAAAAGTTATATTTGTTTTTAATGGAATCTATTCAATCAAAGCCCTTATTCGGTTTTCACACACTGTTGTGAAAAAATTGTTGGTTCTACTATATAAGACTGCTGGATCTGATGAAAAATATTATTGCACTCTCCACCAGACTAGTGAATTTGGAATGAATAAAGAAATAGATTATCTGTAGACTCAGTTCACTGTAAGATGTTTAATTTTTTAATTTAATTTAATTGTAATGGAGCACACACTCCGGTGGCAATTTCCCTACACACCCAACTTCCCCCTATCCTGCACCCACCTACATTTGCCCTCTACAAATTTTAACTTTAAATTCTTTCAAAGTTTTCGGTAAATTATTCATCATTTCTCTTGGTAACTCAATCCAATCCCTGACACCCTTACCTAAAAAAGAGAATCTTCCTACACCCTTGTGCCTGAAATCGAGTGCCAGCTTGTGGTCATGGTCATCTTTTCCCTTCCATACACTACTTTTCATACCTACTGCAATATCTTTCCATGCCTCATCACCAATATACGGCCTGTAAACTCCCATGACCCTCCTCATCCTCCTCCTGTCTTGCAATGAATCCCATTCCAGCTGGTCGCCACTCAACCAAATATTGAGAAATGACTACTTAAAAATGAAAGAATGGAGATGCTGATAAGCCACTACTTAATTTCAACTGTTGTAGAACCACCACTCGCAAACACCACTGTTACAAAGTTTGCTTGACGCAGTCAAACTTCAGTCCACTTGTAGACTGCAGGGTTTGTCGTGCGAAGAAATCTGCCCTAGTGTATCACAAATGCTGATCTCACATGGGTTCTGCAGGATTCTTAGTTACAAAAACATTCCCATATTAATTTCAAAACTATTGTTCACATGTCTCAAGGAATTTTAAATATGATCATTCAAATTTTCTCAAAAACTCAACACCACTGCCTAAAGCCACGCAAACCACTGCAAATTAAGACTACTTTAGTAGTATTTAGCCAAATGACATGTAGTCTTCACGGGTTCTTCGCCCGATAGTATTGTAGACAAACCAGCTTTTGGCGGCAGGTTTGGTGTTACGACTGACGACCAGAGTTGTACTGGCGTTGTCTGGCAGCCCTACGACACTTCTAGTTCAACTCCGGAAGCCTCAGATGACCTCGTCTACAGACCGATCACCAATAAACAGAACTGGAACTGTAGCTTTAGGGTACGACGAGATCGGATCCCAGCTGCCGAGGCTTCCGGAGCTAATCAATCGCGACGAAACAGAACTACAAGTGCGTAGGGCTCCCAGAAAACGCCAGTACAGCTCCGGTCGTCACAGCCGTAAAACGAGACCTGAAGATGGTGGCAGAGCTAGCCACTGACAGTTCGTCTTGCTTCTACAACACCAGTGAATACGCTGGGAAAGTCTTCGTTCACACATTTAACCAAAATGTCTGACACGACCTTTCCCAGCTTCTGCCAATGACTTAGTCGTGTTACCTGCTTTTGTAGAACACGTGTGCACCCCCACTCCGTAGCCAAAATCTGTGATGCCATCGTCAACTGCAACCCTTAATTTGAATTCATAATTTCCACAACTAAGCTATGAATTTGTTTAAACAATTGCTCAACTCAAATTAACTACTTTTCCAAAACATTTAAGCTCACATAAATTTTAATCACCTTACAATCCATATAAACAATAAATATTCCGTGTCACACATATAGTTACTTTCCCACCAAATCTTTGTCACCACAAAATTATTTTCATTGGTTCCTGTCTTCTATCACCACTAGCCCAAAACTTAGACTCACTTTCAACTATTATCTTACAGTACCAAAAATAAAACCAATATCACATAAATCTTCCTTGTGACTTCTAGTTTACTAATATAACCACCATTTTTCCATTCTATCTTAAATTATTAAAATCAACAGTTTTTTTTATTATGCTATCGTGCTTCCATTTTTCTTATGACTAGTTTTATCCCATCAACATCATATCATTTTAATTCCTCCAGGCTTCTAAATTTTAGAGCCTATCACCTCTTTATGACTTTGAACTAGAGATGTGCATTATTTGAAATACACGTATTTGAAATGCAAATACAAAATACCTGTTTTCATTTTGTATTTAAAATACTTTGATACAAAAAGCATTGTGTATTTTATTTGAAATACTTTTTCAAACATATTTTCTATCTGAAAAATGCAAAATACTTTTCTTGGTTTTTAATTTCCTACTGATGGTATTGCATATATCGTGAATAAGACTGGTGTGGCAGCTCAATAGTTAAGGTTCTTGTTTTCAAAAACTCATGGTCTGGACACAGTTTCAAATCCCAGTGAGGTCTGGAATATTTAAGAATTTTGTTTTATGAGCATCCAGACAACCTTCAGATTGGAGGGTGTCCCTTAATTATGTGAGGTGAAATAGGGGTAGGTCACACCGACGGGGAGGGGAGTGGGGTCGAGAGAAATCTCTCGTGAGATTTTGAAATTGCTGACAGAGTAAAATAAAATTGACAAGAGGGCCTAGAAATGATGCGGATACCTCTTGGGGGGCTATCGGAGAGCTAAAATAAAAAAAAGGTCTCAAAACACGGTGACACTGATCAGCAGGGAGGGAGTCCCATCAAAATTTCGTGTCATCTTACAGGGGGGGTGTCCGACCTGATCTCACCAAATCTCACAAGAAAAAGGGGGGGGGGGATCTGGAATTCCGGAAAAACATCTTAAGTAGTTAATGGACGCCCCCTTGTGGATAAATTTAATATTACATTGTGAATATTGATTTAATAACTCATTCAAACTATTGGCAGCATTGCCAAACAAAAGTCAAATGACAACTTTGACTGTTGCACAAATATCAATGAATTTGACAATACTGACATCTAAAGATGCCACCGCCGACTTGCATGTAGTTTTATGCTAGTTTGGTTTTGTTTGATAGATGCAAGTTATTACAATACCGGTATAAGTAAGCTTTCTTCCAAGGGGAAGATAATTTGGCCACAGGCGACATTTTTTTTATCGTATCACAATTTAGACACTTTTAAGAACATTGATAAAATAAATACACTACAACTTTACAAGATTAAAGACGTATAAATTCCTGAGTTGCCAGCAGGAAGTCCACAGGATCACCACTGTAAGATCTTATAGGACATTCTTCAATAATACGACCAATAGTCTGAATCTCTCCGCATTCGCATAAGGGGGATGGTTGCTTGCCCCACTTGTACTGAGAGTGCCACGCCGAGTTCTGATTCTGTTGAGTGTGGACCAAGGTTTACGACGTAAATGAAAACCTGGTGGCTTTTGTGTAATGCAAGGCAAGCTGCTGTTTTGGTGTACAGTCCACTCCTGGATTCAAGCTTTGGTGATGTTAAAATCTTCACAAATAGCATCCCTTGCCGATTTCATTGGGGGTTTTCTAGAGCGAAGCCTGTTGATGTTGGCATCCTTAGTATCTTGGTGGATTGGTAAGTTTTTGTTGTCCATTATCCTCTTGTACTCACGTGTAAGAGCATTTATCTGCCGCAGGTTAAGTGGTGGTATGTAGCTCAGTTTCGAGAGCCATCTTGTGGGAGTTGTCTTGATCACGCCTGTAATCATACGCATAGCGTAATTAAGTTGGGTGTCCACTTTTCTCACATGCAGGCTATTCAACCAGACCGGGGCACAGTACTCGGCAGCCGAGAAGACAACACCCAGAGCAGAGGAGCGGAGAGTGGAGGCCGATGCACCCCAGGAGGTACCACATAGTTTTTGAATGATATTGTTTCTTGTTTTTAGCTTCTCAAGTCATTTTAGTTAGATGAGCATTAAAGGATAGTGTTCAGTCAAGGGTAACACCCAGATACTTTGGTGTCTTATTATGGGTAAGAATGGTTTTTCGAACCGTATATTAAGTTCCCTTCTAGCGAGTTTGCTATTTAGATGGAAGCAGGTAACCTCTGTTTTAGAAGCATTGAGTTGGAGTCGCCACCTACAGAAATATCATAACTGTGGTGCCACAATTTGATGATGACTCCTCATGTAACTCCACAAAACAAATCGAAAGTGACGAATACATTTTTTTATATATATCTCCCTTATTTCTCGAGATATCGAATGTTGAAAATCAGTTTGTAGGTATATTTGCTTGTGCTTTCAGTGACTTTTTCATTTGGACCAGGCCATATTTCAAGCTAATTACAACCACCAGGGAGAAAATAAAACACCTATTGTGCATGTCCAGCGTGCAGTTCCTTGCGGATCTGGCTTAATTTTTTTTTCTGGTTCAGGCCACATCTCAACCTGAATACCTTGATTTGGAGATATGATATCTAGAGAATTAAGCAAGATATCAAAAAATTGTATTCTTTAGTTTCGATTTGTCTCGTCAAGTTACAGAAGAATCCATCATAGAATTTGAATTTGACAAAAATTTTCCTCTGGTCCAGGACACGTTTCGACCTAATCACCTCACTTTTGAGACACTATATCTCAAGAACCAAGCTATCAAACAACTTTATTTCTCACTTTCGATTTGTCTAGTCGAGTTACATAAGAATCTATCATCACGGATATTGTAGAATCTGATCATTTGAGTATCCACTGATGTATATGTTGAGACACCTTGTTTTGACTCTGAAGATGTGCCACCTATAAAGCTCCAATTTTGAACCCCACATCAACAAAAATTGAAAAACAAAATGGCAAAAAAATCCAATCTGAAAAGTAATATTCAGACTTTAAATGAAGTCATTACTACTCATCTGTCTGGCATAAAAAACACAAACAATAAAAAGAAACCTGCTTTAAAATATTTATTTCTGACAATCTGACAGTGGAATGATCAAAAAATACATTTGATGATAACAATAGTAATGTCCCACATTCTACAAAATCTGAAACAAGAGCAGAAATCAAGGAACTATTTTGACTACTATTCATATCTGGATTGGATCGCACTGTTTATCAAAACTGTTTGCAAAGAAATTATAAATTTGGTAAACAATGAGCTTCAATAAATTTCTTTTACAATTAGTTATAAGCAATGATTACATTTAAAAAAACAAACAACTGTGATGGTTACATGAGATTTTAGGAAGCTGATGTTGAATATTTTCTTTAATTCTGTAACAAAGTTTGTTAATACGAAAGGAATGGTCCAATTTTTACTTAGATTTAATTATTATGAAAAAAGGATCGTTTTGGATACAAATCGTAAAAGAGGAATGTGTGTTAATATAGTTTATTGCGCAGCCAGTAAGAAACTCTGGAGCTAGGTCATTGAGGCCGGTGTCAGTCAAACCCTACTTTATATCACAGGTACATGGAAATTTAAACACCGTGAGCTCACTTGAGAGTACACAGTGGGTGCCAGGCAATCACTCAATCAGAAATGGCACTCCCCCCCCTTTTTCCTCTTATTTTTGTTTGTTTGTTAATTCTGTTGTTAATGCTAATGTGAAATCAATCTCTCCCACTTTTCATTCAGCTAACCATCACAAAGAACTAAATTTTCAGACGCTCTTAGATTGTCCTGCTGTCATCCGTGATAAGCTATGGTTCCTTTTTTGTTTCATTTATGTTTGCCGATTCACCATTAAATTAAAATTAATTTTTGACAAAACTTGTAAAATTGGGGAAAACAAGAAATGACTAAACAAAAAAGTTAAAAAGGATTCCTATAAATTTTTAAAAAATTGATAAGGTATCTATGGTAATATGGCCAGTTGTTACATACTTTCGAACAGATCTTTGTAAAATATGTCTTCCTCTTCATCCATACCCCAGGCGAGCTTTGCAGTAGAAGCAGACTCGCTGCTCTCCACATTTCCATTTACACTTATGGATTTTGTAGCATCAGCCACTTCAACAGTTTTGGAACTATCATTTTCATTTGAGGTTTCAACAGCTGTGGAAGAAACTGTAAATAATAAACAAAACTGTTATCCAAATGAGTACTACACACAAACTACAACATTAATTTTGCAAATGCAAACATTAAAACCAGTCATAAAGAGGGTTTAAAATAAAGAAATACTGACTGAAATTAAATTTAGTGCGATTTGTAGCCAGTAGTAAGAGCAGCGTAAGGGAGGAAATACAATTTAAAGCAATTAATCAAAATACCACTTTTATCAGAAGTTGTTGGTGAAATCAGGTGTACTACAAGTATGACTACATGAAACCCATAACTTCTTTGCATTGTAATATTACATGTTATAAAAGGCACTTTTATTCTTTTAATGAATGGCAGTAGTCAGAAGAATGGGACCATAAACATTTAATCTAATGCCTGTTCCATATGACACCAAGGTAGCTGGAACAAACTTCTAATCCTCTGTAAATAAGAAGGGGAGGGTCATTATGGAAACACACCATGGAGATAGAATTCTCAGTTCCTCCCTTCCTTCACAAATACAAGGATCCGCAAGCATACGTTCATATTATTAACACGAAATGCGAAATAAACAAGCACAGCATTTGCTACAATTGATTAATGTAAGGATACAGCGAGACAATTTCCAAACGCCGGCTTCAGAAGTTACTGCCGAGATGACGGGCTACGTCGATGAATAGCTTTCGGTTGTTAGGTCATCGGAATATACCGAGACTGCAAAACAGAGCATTAACAGCAGCAAAGAGAAACGGAAGTTTATCAATACTGAATCGTGTAATTAGAAATTCCTGTGGCTATATTAGCAAGGTGAGAAGCCACACAGACAGTTATGGATAAGGAAAGGGTATCTGGTTACAAGATGCATAAAAGCTCCATCACAATTAAAATTAATAATAATGAGTGGAGATATTGGGAGAAACCTAATTTCATGAGACAATTAGAGGCTGCGATTCAGGGTTTGCTTGAGAAATATCAAGTAATTAAATAGGAATTGGCAACTAGGAAATGAGATTTAGATTCTGATAATACTGTGAAAGAGATACAAGGCTTAAAAAATGTATTGTCGTCGGTATAATAAATACTGACACAGAGACATTATATCATGCATACCCGGATGATTTAATTATTTATTTATCTAGGTTGAGTCTGGAGACTTGCTGCGACTGTAAATGTGCTAAACTAGTATCGATTCATGGGGTAAATGAAAGGAGCCTCCCCAAAGATTTTGATGCTAGGCGATCAGGCTAAGAACACCAATCAGGCAGACCCTGGGCAGCATCACAGAATGAATCAAAATGACCTGACGGCTGATCCTTTCACACCACAAACATTAATATCTGAGCCATTTCCGGGCCACGGTTAACAGTCATCTTCGTGAACACAAAAGGCGTGTCACTAGCCAAAGAACTGATATGAGATCTATACAGTAGAGATGGGTCATTCGTGAGTGAACCAGTTCTTTAGAACAGTTCTTTTGAAAGAGAGAGTGAGCAGTTGCTCACTAAACGTGAACGGTAGTTCTTGGAGGCCGTAATAACAGTGAACTTCAATCGAGTGTGCGCCAACGATAAGTCAGTTTCGGTTCTGCCACTCTCACCCGACCCATGTTTGTTCTCTGTTCCACGCCGTTCATTGTTTATCCACTCCGCTCTGAAAAAATTAAAAATCTCGAAGATCTAGTTCGTTCGCGACGTTCTTCAATTCCGGCACTCGGCACAGTGCATAGCAGTGCCAATGGGGAGCTAGATCTTTTGAATCCGTCATCCCACTCTGCTTTTCTTTCTCTCTCTGCCCGGTAAGCATTATGCTAATAATAATGTGCATTCCGGCTACAAGTGTGCCATGTGAGAGATTATTTTAAAGAACTGGACAAATTTGCACAGAAAAAAGGTCTAGACTGCTAAATGGTAAAATTTTGATGTTTGAGTGGAGACTTTCCCGGCGTATCGGTGCAACAAAATCTTCTCGGGTGTCCAGCCGGATGGTGGTGTAAAAACACGACGTTTCGACAGCTGACTCTGCTGTCATCATCAGGTATCTTGTAGTTGTTCTCAGCTGACTGTCTCTGCCTCGACTGGCTTGGTAAAGATGACTTAGGCTTCAGGACGCCTGGGATTTATTCCATACCGTGTGAATGCGGTAAAGTGTATATCGGTCAGACCATCAGAACGATCGAAGAGTGTCTTATCGAACACAAACGACACCTGAGGATGATGCAACTGGACAAGTCTGCGATAGCCGAGCATGCCTTCGACGAAGAACACAGGATAGAGTTCGACAAAACGGCAGTGCTGGCCAGGCCCTCTTCCTTCTGGGACTCGGTCATAAGTGAGGCGTTGGAGATCTGGCTTAGTGACAAAAACATAAATAGGGATGGCGGGCTCTTTCTGAGTGAAGCCTGGAAACCTATCATTAGTGATCTCCGACGAGAGCGTAGCAGAACCTCACCAGTCGGGTGCCACAGCGGACCGCGGATTAAGCCAGAGGTCACGGCCAATCAGAAGTGGACACACCAGCATCTCGGACCGCCAGCACAACCGGGCGGGAAGGAGCAAGTGGCACCAGTGGTGGCTGCAGCGGGCCGCATATAAAGCCAACGCTCTCGACCAACCCAGCGAGCAGACCTTCTAGCTGAAGGTATAAAGGAGGTTCGACGGGCGGCCAAGCCAGTCAAGGCAGAGGCAGTCAGCCGAGAACAACGGCCAGATACCTGATGAAGACAACAGAGTCAGCTGAACGAATGCAAGCTTTCTCAGTGTGTCAGTTGTATAAAATCTTCTAAGGCTTTCCACCCAGGAAGCGCGTCAATGTAGGGCGACGTTTCGAAGCCTGCCTCCGGCTCCATCTTCCGGCGAAGATGGAGCCGGAGGCAGGCTTCGAAACATTGCCCTACATTGACGCGCTACCTCGGTGGAAAGCCTTAGAAGATTTTATACAACAGAGTCAGCTGTCGAAACGTTGTGTTTTTACACCACCATCTGTCTGGACACCCGAGAAGATTTTGTTGCAAGTAAAATTTTATTTGTGAACAGTAACCTTCATTTCATTTAAAGCAAAAAGTTATTTAAAATTGATTGTGCCCTGTGTTCGTAAATAAATTAATGTGAAACTAACTATGCTCAAACTATCTCTCAAATATTCCCAGCAATCTGAACAATATTTCATTGATGCTTTGAAATGGCCTTTTCTGTCTGAAAGTAATCCAGTAGTATTTAAGAAACAAAAATCGTTTCAGAATAAATACAAAAATAATTGAAAATAACTGATATGAGATTAGCCTAAGTAATCGGTATAAATATAAATAAAATGAACAGATACTACATTCAAAATGGATATAACTGCTCTTTTTGTTTAAACTGAGCTAGTGAACTGATGAACCATTGAAAAGAACTAGTTTCATAGAGTGATCAAATGAGCACTGCTCTTTTTAGTGAGTCCCTTTGCCCACCTCTACTATACAGTTAACATTGGTGCTGTATTGATAGGTATCTCGTTTAAATCAAATAATTAGAATCACTTTCAAGTTTGTTTATTTTATTTTTAAAGACATCATACAAAGATCAAAGATACTACATATAAATGTTAACAAATGTCCAAGCAATTATAACCTGTAAAACCTTCAAAACTAAACTTTTCAAAACCAAAACTCAACTAACTAACTCGCCACTGCTGATCGCTTATATAGGCATTACAGAAAATTCCAGAATAATTCACAGACATCCGCCCAATGTTTCTTGAATTCTAACAATAGCTAAAAATTAAAACCATGTTAAAAACAATCAGAATTAGTACAAAATGATTCACAATCATTATGAAAGGCACAGAAATGAAAATTAAATATATTTACACACAAAATTACCCACATAAATCAGTCCAAACTGTCAGAAATAGTCCTCCAAATATCGTAGCTCACATTACTACTTAGAATTACAAACTTTAAATCAATGTTTCGTGCATAATACTGTTTTTGAACATATCACATAGTATTTACACTTTCCATAAAACAATTTTTATTTACACAAATTCATAACTGATTGCGAGAAAAACATAAAAACCATATTTACTCAACTCCCAGCTTGATACAAATAATTCTTAAAATATAATTCCATTAAAGGTCCGGGTGTGAGGACCGTTATAATATGTCACGCATATGGGAGTCACAGTTATGGAATGCCTCTCGATATGGTAAGGCCTCATGATTAATACGAAAGTCCTATCTTTGTCCACCCAGACGTACTTGTAACATCCACCGCATTTACAGAAGAAAATGACGTTGAAATGCTCACTCTAGAAACATTGAACTGCACCATTTTGTCATTTTATAAACCAGCTGGTGCCTAATTCACTGTCGACAAACCATTCAATTTTCAGAATAAACACATACTGACAGCGATCAGCTATTTCAACAGCTGTAGTAATGTAAGAACGAAGACTTTCCTGGCGTATGACTGCAATGTAGTCTTCACGGGTGTACCGCCGGATAGTGCTATCCGGCGGTACACCCGTGAAGACTACATTGCAGCTGTAGTAATGTTTGGGGCTATTTTCATGAAGATGAGAATGAGACAGCAGTACAAGAATGGGCTGAAATTAATCACCTTTCTTTAATTCATGATGCAAAACTACCTGCAGTGGAGGCGTGGTTTCAATTGACATCTTCACTAAAGAGATATTCCAGAACGTCTATTCCCGACGGCTGTCGGAATTCTTATATTCCTGGTCTCACATAAGATCTAGCTGCTCCACACATAATACAGAAACTTATTTAAAGAAGCTCCTTTCGGCAAAGCAACGGTTGAAGCTGGAAACAAACTGTTCAAGATTTCAATTTTACAAGAGAGCCATAAATCATGGAAACTTCTAAAGTGTCTAAACAATGATCGAGCTAAGACCACCGTACACCATAATGTCACTACCAACCAAGTAGTGCATCAGCTACCACTGAATGGGAAAGCAACCGACAAAGCCTAAAGCTGAAAATACAAAACTAATGACTTCACAACACCATTCAGCATGGAAGGGTTAGAAAAGGCTAAAAAACATAGTAAAAATGGAAAATCACTGGCCTTGAAAAACATCATCACTGATCAAATTAAGTACTTTGGCCTAACAGCTGAGAAACTACTTCTTTAGCTTTTTAACAATTAGATGAATAGATCTCAAATTCCAAAGCACTGTGTTATACAGAGTGATATACTTGGGAATTGATGCACAAGTGGGCCGAGAATGTAAGGAATACTGTGTGGAGGCTGTCTACATAGGAACTGTTCCAGGGCACTGAGGCTCTGACAGTGGTGCATGTTGGTATACAGGGAGGTTACATCAATAGAGACCTCGAAAGTATCAGGGGAAGAGAAGTGAAGACCGTGATCACACACAGACGCTCAAGGAAGCGAGAGACGTCTTGAAGAGAGAAGGGAGATTCTGCACTGAAGGTCGGAGAGGTCGATCCGCCGAGTACTGTGTTCGGGGGGCAAACCGTATGCTTCAACTCTAGGTTACCCAGGATCGTCATCCCTCTGGAGCTTGGGAATCTCAAAACACTGATCCACAAATATCCTCCACCAGATTCTCCAAAAACACCATATGGATCTTTTCCCTGTAGTAGAGCTCGCTGCAAAACCTGTAACATGTATCCTCCCGCTACAACATTTTCCAACCCTAATACAGGGGAAACCTTTCCCATTACTGGGCATGCCACAAGCTCCACAACACACATCATGTACCAGCTAACCTGCCACCATCGCAATAGTTCCTATATAGGCCTCGCTACACAGAATGAATGGCCACAGGCAAACAGGCAACACCTGAAATTTATACCTTCGAATACCAGAACGTGCCAATTGCCCCAGTTCTAACAGCTTCACTAACTGCTTCACCGTGAGAGCAATCAAGAGTTTTCCCCGAAACCACCGCCGCTTCAGAACTTCAGAGATGGGAATTTGTAAAGCAAAATATCCTGGATATCAGACACCTACCTGGCCTCAACCAACGATAAAATTCTTTGACCTATCACTCATTATTACTAGTATTAGGATTGTTATCATTTAACTATTTACAAATTTCTTCCAAATTTATTTATTTATTGTTTGCTTTAACACTTGATATATTAATTTTATCACCAAGGTGATACATATACTTAATTATATCATCATAGTCTATTCCGAAATATCGATAGGTCACTTCCTAACATTTCATCCCCACCACCTCCTCCCCTACCCGTCTTCCGCTGCCATCCAATCATGTGGTATACTTCGGTGTGTGCACAGCTCTGGAACCATGTTACTCAATCCCTAGAATGTGAATAAGGTACAAAAGTAAAATATTGTACTTGTTTTTGTTTGTCTCATGTTTTTCACTTGTCGCAGCCTCCAACTTTGGTGAGTCATTCGTATTGATTTTGATAAGTCTCATCTAAACACTTCCGAAGAAAGTACAAGCCGACAAATGCGAGAATCATCACACCGTAAGTCTAACATCAGATGCTTCATAATTACTGACCAGAATAATATACAGAATAGAAAGAATAGTAGAAGAGACAGAATAAGATCAGTTTTAGTTTAGGAAAAACTGTAGTACAAGAGAAGTAATTTTGGCTTTAAGAAAAATTCTTGAAGGTCAGGTCAATAAAAACAAAGATACTTCTACAGCATTTGTTGATTGAGAAAATCTTTTGATATTGTAAAGTGGAATTATATGTTCAAAATATTTTTAAAGTCAATGGTAAAATATCCAGACAGAAGAATAACTCATAATCTATATACAAATCAAGTGGCTATAATAAAAGTACAGACCCAGGAGAGACATGAAACACTTAAAAATGTTGCGAGATTGGGTTGTAGTCTATCCCACTTAATATACAACTTGTACTTAGGGGAAGCAATAAAGGAAGTAAAAGAAAAATTTTCATATGGCGTAAGTGTTCAAGGTAAAGAAATCAGTATGCAGTGAGTTGCTGACATTGTCCTGTTAGCAGAACGTCATGAATAAAATACTGAAGGAAGATTTTGGACTAAGTATAAACCAAAGCAAGAGAAAAGTGATGAATTGATGTAGAAATAACAGCAGTAATAGCAGATTAAATATAAAAATAGGATAAGAGTTTATTACAAGATAAGAAGGGATGGGGGATTGCATCAAGTCAGCCAGACTGATGACAGCAAAATAATACTACTTTAAGTGTTAAATTTTTCCATTTACGTACTTTTTCCATTTACGTATTTAATTTCAGCATTTGTAGCAAATTATACATCTATTCCCCTGGTAATTTATTCAAATCCCTGACACCTTTATGCACAAAAGAATGAATGGTATTACGGCAAGATACCTGAAGTGTTGTTATACTATAAATCCACAATGATCATTCACTGATTCTGTTTTCCACACCGTAGACCTCATAAACAAATTAATATTATTCAAACGTTAAGACACAATTCACTAGATTACAGAGTATTGCATCAAGCCTTAGTGTGTATTTTGTGTTTAAAGAATGAAATCATCTGATAACTGTTCATACGGTCAACAGGATGCGAGACACATTGGTAAAATAAAATTTTTGTTTGGAACAAACAAACATATATTTTATCATTACTATTTATTAATATTATTATTCTACTTCTGTTGTATTTGGTGAATTTTGTAATCAAAAGTTTATGGCAACAGAAATGGGCAGATTTTTCACATTTAATATGATCCAGGTACGTCGCGACGCCTGCATCGGTTAGTTTTTGTGGTTGAAATTAGTAGATTACTTTGCAAAGTTCTCTAAAAATTTCAAACAGCTTCTTGGTTCTGTCTACTGCAAAATTGACATTGAAATTTCTACTTAAAATCGTAGGTATTTTATCATTATTGTTATGAAGTAAAGCAGCACCTTACACTGTAGGTTTATACTGTAAAAAATTAATGATGAAAATAACCAATGTCATCAACTTTTGATCATCAGAAATGTACACTGCTGCAACTATTGTTATGCTTATTTTCAATTTCACATTCGGCAATATACAAATCGTCAACTGTCGATGTCATTAAAACACACATATTGGAATTGTTAAGACTGCATGTATAGAACATTAAGCATTTAGTGCACAAGTGCAGAATTTCTGCATTTGCTTCATATATCATTCGTGCATGATTATTAAATAGTGTGTTCACCATGACTAGTTATGTTTTCCACCTTAAGTATATAATAATAAAAAAATTAGGGGGTAATTAAATGGCCAAAGAAAATAGCTACAGGAGCACATGCTCCATCGTAATAAATAATTTGATATAATTCAGTCTTGGCAGGCATTTGTAATAAGAGAATTTGACAGTTCTGTGAAATTTAAAATTGTTTATGTATAGGCCTACCTGTAGAAAAGCCTTACATGCTACTGTGATAAAACAGCATTTCAGATTCATTCTTAGGCAGTTCTATCATTACCACGGCACCACAATCTGATGAATTCTTATAGAACTCGACAAAACAAATTGAAAATAAAGAATATCTTGCTTGGTTTTTGGGATATAGAATTTTAAAAAACAGTTATAGGTATAGTTCCTAGTGCTTATGGTGGCGTTTCTTCTGATCCAGGTCGTACCTCAACCTAACAACAACCACCGGAACAAAATGAAACAGCTGTAGTGCATTTTCACCGTGTAGATATAATAGTTTTTGTGATTTTTTTTTTTTTTTTTCTGGTCCACCTTCTCACTTTTGAGATACAATATCTAGAGAACTAAGCGAGATATCAAAACAAAAAAATGTATTCTTTATTTTCGATTTGCCTCATCGATTTACATATAAATATGTCATCAAATTTGGCTATGACGAAATTTTTCTTCTGATACACGCCGCATTTCAGCCTACTATGTCAGTTTTGATATGCAATATCTCAAGAACTAAGTGAGATATATATAAAAAAAATTATTCTTTACTTTCAATTTGTCTCGTCGAGTTACATACGAATCCATCGTCAAATTGTGGCGCCACGGTTATCGTAAAATCCCCCATTTTTAATAATAACAATGTAAAAAAATAATAATAATAAATAATTTTTGTGATAGGTGCCACACAAACATCTAAAGAACAGCATCACTTCCACAATGGGAATACTGGCCACAAATCCTTCTTATTTAATTGTACAATACATTCATTTTCCATTAATCCCAACATAGGAGAATGGCTCTATGGGATGTGGAAAGTTGTCAAACAGTTACATAACAAAATAATAAGTACACCAGTGAATGTACAGTCATAGTATGTTACGCAATTATTTACAGTACCATGTGTGCTGTGACTGTACATCTTGTGGTGTTATGGATTTTTTTTTTTTTAAATGTACCATTTTTGCTATGACTGTACATCTTCTGGTGTATGTATTACCCCGTCATGGAATCGTTCAATGTAGCTACCATGTATGCTATAACTCTACATCTACTTATTACTTATGTACTTATTATTTTGTTATGCAACCATTTATCTGTAAATTGACAACTTTCCACATCCCACAAAAGCCAGTCTCTTATATTGGGATCAATGGAAAATGAATGTATTGTGTTTTATAGCATACATGGTATATTAAACACTTCCATAACAAGTGGATGGAGTGCACACTCTAGTTGCAATTTCCCTTCACACACCAACTTCCCCCTTTCTTGTACCCACCTACTTGTGCAATCTATAAAATTTGACTATTCCTTCAGTGTTTTAACTAAATTAATCATCATCTCTCACCGTAATTTACTCTAACCCCTGATCCCCTTACCTATAAAACAAAATATTCACAAACCCTCATGCCTGAAATTGAGTGCCAGCTTGTGGTCATGGTCATTATGTTGAAGTGGAGAGCTTATTTGATTTTTATATTACCATTTATTATTATTACATGAATTGCGATGGAGCTAACGCTCCGGTAGCAATTGCCCTAGTCATCTAATTTCCCCTTTTCTTTAAAATTATCTAGTGTTAAATTCCTCCCCAATTACTTTTCCAGATATAAATAATTAATATAACTAAATGTCTGCACAAAGTTCATATTTGCTATATGCAAAAGGAATAGACATTAGTATCATTGATCCATTGCAGTGAGAAAGAAAAGAAAATCCATGAAAGCATATTTTTTTAATTGCTTTGGATATTTTTCGGGATTACTGGAGATCGCGATACCGCCAAAATAATCTTCCATCCCGTGAACTAATTAAGTCTTAATGCTTCGGTGCTATTATTTTCAAGCAGTAATTAGGTAGTAATCCATCTTGTACCAACGTCGTACCGCAATAAATACTTTGAAAAATAGCATATCATCATTAACTGTTGAAAGTTATTGTATCGGTATGGTTATGTATCTCGTTCGATTTATCAGTTTTCTTACGGCTTGTTAACTTTTTTTGATGATACGGATATGCTGTTTTCGAATTGATTTAATCTGAGATGACGATACCTACGTATACAATCGCGGGCCCCGTTACATATGCTGTCACTTCGGCGCGCGCGCGAAATTATGGGATGCGCGTCGTGATGAAACGTGACAGATCGCGCGGGAGAAAGTAGCTCTACCTGGTATCATTTTCTGGTAGACCCAGGAAGTGCAAGGGTATGCAAATTAAAACACAAACCAAATAAAGACGAATTAATGCAAACTGAACAGCAGTTGAGAAAATACACTACCATCAGCTCATATGCATATCGACATGTCGGAAGAACAACAGGGGAGACACGTTCCAGATAAAATTCAATACACCCACCCTCCCTGGATGCCCACATAAGAGAACGGCTATGTGTCGTGTGGAAAGACGTCAATTCACACATTAACTGTTGCATAGTAAAATAGATACACACCAAAAGACGTACAGTCACAGCATAATATATACATTAATTATATCAACTACATTTACTGAAACTACTGGCAATTATTTTGCAGATACAGTGGAAATAAATTCTTGAATGGAGTAGGAGTTGTTAATTAAAAATTCTTTCAACCTTTAATCTTATCAACTGTTAGACATTTAAGATATGTTAGGAGCTTATTGAAGATATATATCCCTGAATATCGGACCCTTCTTTGAACAAATGACAATGACTCACAATCCTTGTAAAGATCACTTTTACTTCTAAATATGGGAACGCAACTAATGGAAATATGGAAGAGAGGAGGAAAATCTAGAGGAATGGGCAAATCATTACAGACATTTCCTGGGGAGGATTAGCTACGTTAACTAGAAAACTAGCTGGTCCAAAATGACAGGGAAACATTCCAATTTAACTGTGCTAATAACACCGATTAGAAAATTGATATCTTTCAGTACCAGTAAGAACACGTTTGCCCCATCGCGATGTGGAACCGAACCGCAAAATCTGTGAGGAAATCATAGTTAAAATTGTTATGGTAGGGAAACCTGGGAGAGCTAGAAGACACTGTTCCAACTACGTAACACTTGTGGCATCAAGTCACGCAGGCCTTCACATGAATTGCCACTGTATCACTTATTATACTGGTCCAGGGTGTATTTACAATCCAAACACAACTTCCTCTAAAATTTATGCTTGAAAATTAAAAGGTTATCGCACCAAATTCAACAGCTTTCAATAATACCTCTCTTTACAGGTGATGTCACATAGAGCACTAGTATTTTAAGCTCGTAAAGAACAGGGAACAAAACGAGAATCGACTTCCACTGACTTAAGGTTATCATTCATTACTTTTTCTAAGTGGTTAATTTTACCTAGATCAGAAACAGGTGGCGCTGGCGCATTGTCTTCCACAAGAGAAACTTCAAGCATTGAATCCAGATCCAGTGGAGCAAATGATTCATCGTCATCAACTTCCACGGTTTCCATGATGTTTATGTCAATTACTTGCTTTCAAAAATCATCTAAAACACTCTACAACTATAAATAATCAACACTAACGTTACCAAAATCT
Organism: Vandiemenella viatica; assembly: GCA_031002005.1. Taxonomy (NCBI): domain Eukaryota; kingdom Metazoa; phylum Arthropoda; class Insecta; order Orthoptera; family Morabidae; genus Vandiemenella; species Vandiemenella viatica. The sequence goes on from CM061920.1 coordinate 3,697,751, forward strand.
TATTTTTTAATTACTTCACACGGTTTCGAAGAAGCGGCACAGGTACAGTAATGACGATACCAAAGAACGTAACAAAAGATATATACACGCGGAATCAGATAGACACTACCTATGCATCTTTCCTCGTAAACATACTTCCCAGCAAATTTTCAGATTGCACTTAACAACCATACAACTGCATAACAATAACAATATGTCGTTTCGCACTATCCCTTCCACACTACGCTTTGTTCTTAGAACAAAGAAACAATCACTATCCTCTTCTAAATTTGGCAACATCGTTGTGTTGCCAAATGTAGCTATGCATTGAACAAATTTTTACTCTTATCTCCCTTGATTAAAGGTGGTAAGGGAGTAGAGCACTGTCCTAGTTTTGTAGGAATTGCTGGTTCCAATCCGGCCTCGGTACTGGGCGTCTTAACCTACTTGTTGTATTCGTCTTGTGTCAATAATACTGTGGTTTAGGCTTAAGATGATATAAAATTTTAATAAACTGACAGAACAATTAAAAATAAACGCATGAAGCTGACTGAGTGGTCAAAGTTGAATGCCAGTTTAAAATTAAATAAATCAATCTATAGAGAGAAATCACTATCACATTTACATGTAAATGTGAAGTACTTCAAAACAAAATATCAAGACTCTTCAATAGATAACAAGGTTTAATATCTATCAAGAAACTAAATGTAAATACCTTGGCATAAAATTTAATAACAAAAACAATTGGGCCGAACACATACGAGAGGTGTTAGGAAAAGGCTTCAAAATCCTTCATTTTTTAAAGAGAATGATAAAGGGATATACGAGGGAAGTAAGGGAATTGGGTTACAAAATTTGGTCGGACCATTGCTTGAATATGGTTGGGTAGTATGGACCCACATTTTGGATATCAAATACAGGAGGGGCGGCAAAGAAGGGCTCTTGGTTTTATATCTGGAAACACAACCAGTTACTGATATGTTAAAGGAGCTGTAATGGGATTCATTGGAAAACTGAAGAAGTATGAAGAGAGCCATGAGAGTCTACAAGGCGTCGAAAGATATTGGTTAAAGAATTAGGAATAATGCTTGGATGGGAAAAGGTGACCATGACCACAATCTGACAGTCGATTTCAGGCACAAGGCGTGAGAAGGTTTTCTGGGTCTACTGGAGATCGCGTTTCAGCTTCAACAACATTAAGTAATTTCGTTGGAATACTGCTGTACTCAGTCGCAAGACGTATTATTTTCAAGCAATAATTACATTGTAATACAGCCTGGACCAGTATGAAACCGTTAAATGTACTTCGGAAAGAATTTCTAGTGGAGTCTTGCGTTAGACCATTTCAGTATTATGATGTAACTAACATGGGATAGCATGCACTCAAAAACTGATGTAAAAAATTATGATACTAACTGGTTTTTAAGTAATTGACTGCTTATGAGTTGTAGTAACTGGTTGGTAAGAAAATAACTGGTTGTTAGATGCTGGTAACAAGTTTATACACTGTTCCACATAATAAGTATTAACTAACTCGGGATTGTATTTGTAGATTACAGGAAATATTGGTTATACTAATGGGTCATAACTAATTTCTTGTCATTATATAATATTATCAATTATATAGTAATATTGACATTACTAATAAGTGTATGTACTGTTCCACATCCCCGAGATTATTCTCACATGGGATCAAAGTGAACATATCTATCTATCTGTCTAAGATGACAGCTCCTGGCGGAATCGCGATCTCCAGTAAACCCGATTTTCTTTCGTAGGTAAAGCTTTAGGGACTTGAAATAAGTTATCACAAGAAATTATGAATAAATTACCAAAAACGCTGATAGAACTTAAAATTGAAATTTTTAGAGGACAAATGTAGGCAGGTACAGGAAACAGTGAGTGGGTAGGGAGGTTGACACTGGGGCGTAATTTCCATCCCAATTAAATTAAATTAAAAAAGGAATACTAAGATAAACAATGCTTAGTGCACAGTGAGGGAACAGGATTACAAATTAAGGCCAGGCCTTGAATGAATAAGGTAGAGTTGCATGGAGTGTGAACACTTAAGATTTAGGGTGTACATAGTTGCTTGTGAAAATAACGGTAAAGTACAATCACTCTTCTTTTTTTTACTTGTGGCGTTACGCGTAAAAGACGCCGAGGACATAGGCGGTAATGGACGGGGATAAGGCGCGGGAAGGAATTCAGCCATGGCATTCTGAAGGAATCATAAAGACAATCGGTAGGAATGATTTAGGGAAAACATGTAAAACCGGTATCTGTACGGTCGGCAAGAGATTCGAATCTGTATACCCCCGAAAGTTTAAGTAAATTATATCATGAAGGAGTCAGGTTATATGTCATTGGAAGACAATAGGCGGATGATGGAAGTATTTGGTAAGTAAATAAGATACACCAGTAATAAGCGTTAGATAAATAGGGACTCCGAATCTGGATGGGAACTTGGGTCACGAAAATCAGTTGGGTACTCGTCTGACTAAGGCCTGGACATCCCCGGCACGATCACCGATGACGCAGAGAATTTTTCAGGTAGGTTGGATTGAAATGAATTGCGATGGACCGCATGATCCGACTACAATTTCCCTAGTCATCTAATTGTCTTAATTGTTAATTTTCTCCCCCTACTTTTACCATTTACGATTTTTAATTTTAAATTCCTTCAGCGTTTTTGGCAAATTATTCATTATTATCTTGGTAATTTATTCCCATTCCTGACAACTTTACCCACAAAAGAATAATTTCCCATTCAGATATATATGAAAGCGAGTACCAACTTGTGACCAATGGTCATCTTTCCCTTCCCATGCATTACTTCTAACTCTTCGACCAATATCCCTCTAAGCCCCATCAACATACGCCTTGTGCACTCCCAGCACTCACTTCTATATTCCAATGACTCCCAATCCAGCACCTATGTTAAATCATTTACTGAGAGGTTCCTGCGGTAATTTGCCCAAACAAAGCTAACTGCTCTTCTTTGCACACCCTCCAACTCCTTTATTTGACACCCTAAATGTGGGCACCAAATCACACCTTACAAATTGAGTAGCCTTGATCTAGTCGAAAGCGAAGTAAATCCTTGGTTATACAACTGGAATATCAGAAGGTGCATTCCTACGGCCATAGTGAAGGAAAGCTGTCAACAAAATTGACGTATCACAGGAGGCAACTGCCTGCCTAACATATTAGTTGGTCGAGAAATCGAATGCACCTTTAAAGACAGGCCTGGTGGCTGACTTGGACTTTCAAATAATAACTTTGTTGTTGGCCATGATCCACAGTTGTTTCATTAATGTTTTTGAATTAAACTCCGACTATTAACAATTATTTTTTCGCCCTTTTGAAGAGGGACATCATCAATGGTGGCTATATATATATATATATATATATTGTTATAATTATGTCTTTATACATGATTAACTATTGTATCAAGTACAGGAGTTGGAGGGGGTGCAGAGGAGGGCTGCCAGGTTTGTCTTTGGAAATTATCGCAGAACACAATCAGTAACCAATATGATAAAGGAGCTGGAGTGGGATTCATTGGAGGATAGAAGGAGGGTGAAGATAGTCATGGGAGTGTACAAAGCCTATACTGGTGATGAAGCATGGGAAGATATTGGTAGGAAAATTAAGAGAGGTGCTCGGAAGGGTAAGGTTGGCAATGACCAGGGCCGGCGGATAATGTGGGTATGGTGGGTAGCAGTACCCAACCGGGAAATTCCGGGTGGGTATTTCACCCACCCGGAATTTGAGAGTTCATAGGCGATAGAATTGAGAGAAAGAAAGAAATAGAGAGCAGAGCAGCTAAGCATGTTAGTTTCATTCTTCAAAATGTGTATATAATAGCCTGTGACCTGTGTGCCCACAACACCATTAGCGACGCGCTAAATCCCTTTGATGTTTCAATAGAGACCGCCACCCCAGATGTCGCCTACTGAGCAAACAATCTTGTGAGTGAACGCAAGAAAATAGCGTACGTCCAAAGCAGTCGTGTGTGAAAGCTGCATTAGTGTATTTCAAAGGCGTTTCGGCTAATTCTAAAAAAAAAAAAAATCAAATAGATAAATTCGTAGTGAGGCTGAACAGGAGAAACGAATTGAGTCTAGATAATGCTAGAAGACAGCAGAAAGGGAGGATAAATTTGCATCGCCCTTAGACGAATGATCCACTGGAACCTTAAAAGATGGCCTTGTTCAGTCAGCTGACAGTCAAAATCGTGAAAGTAAAAGTAAAATTCTTATTCTTGTTCTTCACTCTATACATAAATACGTGCGCATGTAATGAATATTCACGTGTATGTACAAGAGATGTAACGGAAGCGACATTATGGAAGCGGAAACAGAAGCCTAAGTTGTATGAAAATATGATTTAGTGTCTAGTTACTTCTATTTAATAAAAATGACAAGTGGAATAATGTTTATTTTAATAATCAAATCAAACAGTAACTGACTTTGAAGTAGTAGTTTTCTAATTACTATAATTAATATTCGAAAGCTATTTATTTTAAAAAACAAACGCTTAGCAGCCTTTTCTCATTTTTAATTTTTCCTCCCCCCCCCCCTTACACACAAATTAAACCTTCTTTCGCTGAACAATTTTTCGCAAGACACTGCTAGGCGGGGCTAACAAAAAGCCTGGGGACTAATGGAAACAACATAGAATATTTGTGATCGTTCATTTGCCATCACTGAAGAGGATCTACTTTTAATGGCAGTCCTTTTTGCTTTTACTACTTGACTAGAATGATATTGGTAATTTTTTTTTCATGTAACTTAAGATCTACATTTAATTTTTCAGACGTTTTAAATTCTTCTGGATGGATGGATTTCAAATTGCTTTTTAAAGCAATTGTAGTACGTTGTTTCAGAGAACATTAATTTTTTACCTAATGTACATTTTGCCCCAGATTCAGTTTTTTTACACAAATATCTAAATAGGACTTAGTTTTGGTTTCATTTTGAGACACGCTACTATCATATAATAAAACATATATCTAAGAGGCCCACAGACGACCAACGTGATTGCCAACTTTGTAATGAACTTAATTGGCAACCAAGTTGAACATATAAACATCACGTCCGCGGTCCGAGTACGTGTCATCAGGTTTATTTGCTGAATGTTTTCTCTTGCCACTCTATTATTTTGTATGGCGAATTTAAACATTTTGGCTATAGTAGAGCGTAGTTTATGAAAAATGAGTGACTGAGCATTGCAGTTTTTTGTTTTAAGAGAGTTGTGTGAAGATGAGGTGATCCTGCTGGTCTCAGAGGAATGGTATCAAAACTGCACAGATTTCTCCGTTAAATTTTTAGTGAGGGAGATACACGTCACTAAACCTGACTGGCCAATAAAACCTACCTATCAATTGTAGGACAAATTGCGAAAGTTTATTTAAAAGGACACCAACATGAGGATTTTATTGCTGTGAACGAATGGTCTTTTGCAACCCCCATACTTTTAGCTAGTGTTCAGAGCGTCGAGGATTTAAAATTTTTCACCGCTATATCGCCACAAATTCTTGGAACAAAGAGACTTGTTATGAACAAAGTTTTATTAGAAATTTTAATCACCTGGTAACGTAGCGAAAAGTGAGTGGAAGTAACATGCCATGTTCACTCTTTAGCTCCGGCTCCAAACCTTTAGCTCAGTTCTATGTTTTTAAATTGTCTCCGGTAGCCAGTTCTAATATTTCTGATTCTTTTCTTAAAATTATCAACATTCGTATTTAGCACAATTTTTTGGAAAAGAACAATGAATTTTTTTTCACGCATTCTTCTTTTTGTTGCGATCCTTGGAACTTTGACGTTCAAAAACTTGGGCAGTTCTCTTAGCGCATCAAAAAATTCATCCAGATTAAAATGTTTGGTATTCTTGTCATATTCGAAAAACAATATTTGACCTCAAACAGTAGTCTAGTATTGCAAATAAACGAAAACGTATAGTAATCGAAAACAATAACATTGACAGAACAGTTCGAAGTTAAACGACTGATCCTGAAAACTGTGTTGTAAACTTCCGCACAGAGGCTACAAAAAGGTCGCCCACCAAATACAAAAGTTTTTGATCTCAGTTCTAACCGAATCTCAACATGTCAACCATCAATCTACTTATAGACGTTCAACATTGACTTCAACACGGCACCAAAGTTGGCAACCAAGTTCAGCGTCAGGGGACTCCTTTAAAGGTACACTACACGATGCGGGTAATAATTATAAAAAAGGAACCCTCACCGATACGCCACCACTCCGACCTATTGTCAGCGCTCCTCATACGAAGTTAGCTCAAACAGCACCGCAGTACCCAGTGACATCAGTTCTATTTAATCTGATTTACTTTTTGGTTTCGCTACAAAATGTGCAGAAGCGGAAACAGAAGCTGAAGCCCCAAATATTGTGGAACATCGGGACTTGAGGAAGCAGAAGCAAAAGCAGAACTCCGTTACATTACCATTAAGAAAGTACGTTGGGTACGCTAGCGCGCGCACACACACATATATTATATTACACTACTTACACTTGTTTGTGTAGTTATGCGCAAGGGCCAATAGACCCATAACACGCAAAAGTTTCAGCCACACTTACAGGTGGTAACACATGGTATTATATCTATATATACGAGTTTGTATAGTGTAATGCTGTCATCTTCTGTGTATAGATATACCACCCCGTGTTATTAGCTGTAGCTGCACCGACCCCATGGCTTTGTTCCACAACGACTTAGTACAGCAGCAATATACTGAAATACATAAGATTACAGGACTATATAAATAAGCGATTGCATTAATTGCCATGACTCAAAGCTAATTATTTTCGGGTTTTTTTCTGTACAGTTTTCACATTTAAATATAGAAGTTGGATAAAAACTGATGGGTTTGTTTTTTAAATGAATTTACAAGGTTTTTTTACCAATTATTTAGTAAAAATATCTTTGACGGAATTAATTCTTGAAATTGTAATAATGCGCATGGACTAATAAACAAACGTAGCAGTGTTACTTTCGTTTTTCCTGATTTACGATTTTTTTTTTTCGTGGTATCCATTTTCCTCTAATATATTTGTCACTTGACCTAACACTAGAATCCGATGGCGTCCGGGCAAATGGAAAGGAGCATGGTTACTGCATCACGACAATGCTCCCTCCCACACATCGATTGTTGTGCAGACATGGCTTCCAGTAAAGAACATTCCAGTCCTCCACCAGCCTCCCTACTCACCGGATTTAGCGCCATCGGATTTCTGGCTCTTCCCAAGATGAAAATGGGCCTCAAAGGTAACCGTTTCGCTAACGTAGAAGACATCAAAACCAAAGCGACAGCAGAACTTTGGAAGATACTAAAACATGATTTGCATCGTTGTTTCCAGCAATGGCAGGAGCGGTGCAGCAAGTGTGTGTGTTCAGAAGGAGCCTTCTTTGAAGGAGATTAGGTAAATGTGTACTTATCTCTTGTTAATAAAGAGTTACAATGAAATTCCGGGAAGTTTTTGACTGCCCCTCGTATGAATTCACTTTTTCCCCTAGAAACTACTTCGAGTAGTTCTCCATTACCATTTATTTTTAAAAACTGGGCGAAAGACAATCCATGGCCTCAACTTAATAAGCCTTATTTGTTTTGGTCACTAACATTTTCGCCAAGCACAAGTGAGAACTCTTAAATCTCAGGGGTCAGTGCTACGATGGGGCTTCTAACGTTTCTGGAAAAATAACGGGATTACAGTCACGAATACGCAAAGAAGAGCCTCGAATATTATTTGTGCACTGTAATGCTCATAACCTCAATCTTGTAGTACAAGATGGAATTGAGAAAATTATAATAGCGAGAAAATTTATTGGAACAGTAAAAGATTTCATAACGTCGTGCGAGACTCGCCGAAACGGCTTCCACAGTTTAAGAAACTACAAATTGGAATACAAAAAGAAACTAATGATGATTTTCCTTCTCTTGCAGCCTATTGTCCGACAAGGTATTAATAAAAATTACAAGTTTAAATCAATTTTTTTGGTTTTGTATGTATAAACGTATTTATTCTTAAATTTTTGTATGAACATTCTGTAACCAGAGAAGTAGACAACGCTGTCGCTGCTAAGGCTTCTGGATTTTACTCCGACATGGAATCATTTGCGTGTGTTTTATATTTAACAATGATGATAGAAATTTTTGATCGTGTGGAAATTTTGAATGCAGATCTACAGAAATCTAATCTATCTGTTATTGAATCGTATGCGAAGATAGAAGCAATCACTGATGTTTTTTACTGTGATCGAGAGTCAAAATTCGAAGAAATTTTGCGGGAAAGTGTGCAGTCAGGTACTAACTTTGAAACCAGGGAACTTCAAATCCCACATCAACTCAAAATTTCGATCAAGGTTAGAGTGAAAATCTCCTATTCGAAACACCTCAAGATTTTCTCCGCAAAATCTTATTTTTATGACCTGTTAAAGAGTCGATTCCACAACGTTTCCACCCACTTCTTCAAATCATTAGAACGATTCGCTTTGGGACAGCTCACAAATGTAGCAAAAATTATATATTTCTACAATCATGATTTTGAGCAAGAAACATGTTTTTGCAACTTTTGAAAAGGGAAGATGAGGAGGCAAAAAATTTAAGAGGGGTTGTAGATTTTTTACAGAAGTACAAATGGACTAGACGACTCATACGAGAGTTTGTACGCTTCGTTCGACTACTCATCACAATTCCTGGGTCGCCCTGTTCAAATGAACGAAGTTTTTTGGTCTTACGCCGACTCAAGAGTTACATAAGATCAACAATGTTGCAAGATCTATTAAATAACATTGCTATATTACATGCATATAGCAACCTTACTGACGAACTTGATTTGGAAAAATTATTGAATCGTTTCATCTCGAAAGAAGCAAAGCGCATTACATTTTGTTTTTACTTAGGGCCTTACACCTTGTCGACGGCTAAGGTCATTAGAGGCGGGATGGGACTGGGGACAAGGAACAGGAAGGAATACGGTCACGGCCTTTTTTTTTTTTTTTTTTTTTGAAAGAAGCATCCCGGCATTCGCTTGGAGTGATTTGGGGAAACCATGGAAAACCCATATCTGGATGCCCGGACGGGGATTCGAAACCGCGTCCTATCGAATGGGAGAAGCGCATTACAGTTTTTGTACTGATTAATAGTAAATTTAAAAAATAAAAATGTTTCGTACATAGCTAAAATATAATTAATAAATATATTAATGAATAAATTATATGATGAATTTTTAAATTCATTTTCTAGTTTTTCTTCTATAAATTTCCCTTAAGAATTAGATTCAATAGTTATCACTATTATTATTTTAGGTAAGATTTTTCAGGGAACTACCCCCCCCCCCCCTCTTTTCGTGCCTGTCTACCCACCCGGGCCTAACACGAAACGCCGGCCCTGGCAATGACCACAAGCCGACACTTGATTTCAGGCATAAGGGTGTGGGATAATTTTCTTTCGTAGAAAAGGGAGTGAGCGACTGGAATAAATTGATGAATAGCTTACCGGAAACGCTGAAAGAATTTAAAGTAAAAATTAGTAGAGGGCAAAAGTACTGTAGGTTAGAAGGGGAAAGGGAGGGGTTTTAGGGAGATTGCCACCAAAGCCTGCACTCCATTGCAATTTAATCAATTATATTATTATTGTTATTATTGGCGAATTCTCCCAATAAATGGAAGACGGTAAGCAAATGACGGATCCAAGTTTTCTCCGAGTTCTTCTTATTGTTCCAATAGGCTTTCATTCTTTCAGAGAAAGCTTATTTGCGTTCTTCCGACCACTTTCTTCTGTATTGTTTTTGTTTTGGTTGCTCAGTTATAACTTCCCATTTGTCAACTTTGTGTCTGAAGGTGTCTCTTTCTAAGATGCCTTATGCTCGTATGTTTGCACTTTTAAGATCCTTCCGAATTTCATTCAGCCAAGGTGTAGGATTTTTAAGTGAACCTACATAATCTATTATCTTTTTTGTCAATCCACTTTCTGGTAATCTCTTAAGGTGACCAAAGAATTTCATTCGCCTTTATTGATGTCAATTTCGATGTTTGAAAACTTTTCTGTTGTTTTGATTGATTGTAGTCTGTAACTATCTTTAGTGAGTCTTGCTCCTAGAATTTTTCTAATGATTTTTCTCTCTATTTTTTTTAATTTCTTCAAGGTCATGTTTTCTGTTAAGTAATAATATTTCACTTGCATAGAGGACTTGCATTTCTGACTTACTAAAGCGATTGGGAGCAGCCACATTTGCAATTCGTACAATTTCAGCTTTAGGTGATGTCCGTATGAGGCAGCTAGTTTATTTTGCTTATTTTCACTCCTTATTGTCATATGGAATAATATTCTGGGGAAATTCTACCCATAGAGACAAAGTGTTCAGAGCCCAAAAGTGTGTAATAAGAATTATGTGTGGGGTTAGCAATAGAACTTCATGTAGAGAGCTGTTCAAGAAGTTAGGGATTTTAACATTAGCATCTGAGTATATATACACATTAATGTCCTTTGTAGTCACAAATTATACTTTTGCTTGAAACAAATAGTAAAATACACAATTATGGCACTAGAAGTAAAAATGATCTTCACAAGACTTACAAGTCATTGTCATTTGTTCAAAAAGGGGTCCAATATTCAGGGATACATATCTTCAATATGCTCCCAGCACATATTAAATGTCTAGTAGATGATAAGAATAAATTCAGGAAAAAACTGAAAGAATTCTTAATTGACAACTCCTTCTACTCTGTCGAAGAGTTTATTTCTAAGGTATCTAAAAAATATTGTGTAAATATAGTTCAAATAATTAATTTACCATGTATGCTATGACTGTACATCTCCTGGTGTATGTATTTAGTTTGTTACGTAATTGTTTACAATACCGTATATGTTACGACTATACATCTTGTGGTGTAGGTATTATTATTATTTTTAATGTACCATATATCCTATGACTGTACATCTTCTGGTGTATGTATTATTTTGTAAAGGAAGTGTTTAATGTACCATGTATACTATGACTGTACATCTAGTGGTGTACTTATTATTTTGTTACGCAACTGTTTATCTGCAAATTGACAACTTTCCACATCCCACCGAGCCAGTCTCTTATATCGGGATCAATGGAAAATGAATGTATTGTATTGTATTGTATTGTTCTGTTCGTTTTATGAGTGTGTTGTAATGCCGAATTTTCGTCTGTCTTGACATAGGTTTTTTGTTGTAGAGATTTTGGACTAACCCTAATGCTTTTTTTACTTTTTGGAGGCGATTTTGCTGTGAGATTTTCTCAAGTCCTATTAGTTCGATGAATTCTCCGAGGTATTTAAAGTATGGTACCCTGTTGATTTTACTGTATTTTGTTCTCAAACTTGCTATTTCTGTCTTTGAAAATATGAATTCAGTTTTCTCGAATGAGATTTGCAATCCTACTTTTTCTGCACATTCTTTGAGCATCTCAAGCTGTCTGATGGCAGTCTGTTCATCTTCTGCTAGTATCGCCAAATCATCCGCAAGAGAGAGTTATGGTATATAGAGGTTATTTTTGGGAAAGCCAAGTGGAATTGGTTTCCAACACTTATATTTCTTGAGTTATTTCTCCCTTTCTCCCATAATCTTGTCTAGAACGACATTGAGCAGAAGATTAGAGAGCCCATCGCCTTGTCTCACACCTGTTTGAATGTCAAAGGGTTCTGAAATTTCTCCCATGAATTTTACTTTAGATTTAATGCCAATTAGTGTTTGTTTTATGGGTTCTCGTGTTTTTGAATCTAGTCCCCTTTCTTTTAAAATTTCGAATAGTGAAGGCCTGTCTATTGAGTCGTATGCCTTTTTGAAATCCACAGATGTGCATACTAGGGGTTTTGACTTAGGGCTCGCATTTTGATTATAGTTTTGAGGTTGAAAATTTGTTCAGGGCATTACCTGTTTGGTCTGAATCCTGCTTGATATTCTGCTAATTTAGGTTCTAACTGCTCTTGGACTCTCTTCAAAATACAGACTGAAAGAACTTTGTCCGTGACTGGCAGGAGGGAGATCCCTCGAAAGTTGTTTCATCTGATTTGTTACCTTTTTTATGTAATGGGTGGATGAGAGCAATCTTCCAATCATCTGGGATTTTTCAGTTTGCCAAATGTTTTGGATTATTTGTATAATTTCGTTGAAATAACTTCTTTATATGTCCATAAATTTCTTCTTGTGTGGTGGTTATGAGTTCTCTGTTGTTATTTCAGATTGTATTTTCAGAAACCTCTTTTTGGGTGCGGACAATTTAAGAGCTGTGAAAATAAGTGGCCAGCTCTTGGCAGTTTTCTTTATTTGTCAGGGCAAGTTTACCAATTTGTTTTCTAAAACATAGGTTCTGTGGTGAGTACCCTTTTATTGGGTTCGCGAAGGTCTTGTAGAAATCATGTTTATTGTAATTTTTGAAGTTGTCTTCGATTGTCTGTAGTTGGTCATTGACATATTTTCGTTTGTTTTGTCTTAAAATGTTAGATGTTTGTTTACAAACTTCGAGAAATTTCTTGTGTGTTTCTTCAGATTTGTTGCAATTGTAATTTTGAAATGCCTTTTTTCTTTCTACCAGTGCAGTCTCACATTCTTGATTCAACCAAGGGTGTTTTTCTTTTGTGATGAGGTATCAGTTCTTTCGCTGTTTTGATTATTTTAGTCCGAAATTTGTGCCAGTCTTCCGCAGGTTCTTCTTCCCATTTTTCTTTGATTTTGCATAGATCGAATTTTGGAATCTGGTGGTTTTCTGTTAAATTTTCTTTTGGGTTTGAATTTAATTTTTATTCTGGATAAATAGTGATCAGAATCTATATTTGCCCCTCTGTGTACTTGCACATCGTGAATTTCTTTTTGATAGTCATACGATATTGCAACATGATCAATCTGAAATTCCCTTAAATGATGGATGGATGATCGCCATGTTTTTTTTGTTTTTTTTTAAGGATTTTTTCGAAGTGAGGTTGACATAATTTTGAGGTTGTTTTGCTGCAGGGGCGCCGACTCTGTGGGTGCTCGGGGGCTCTGGCACCCATGAGACGTAAATTGTGGGTGCGGAGCACCCATGAGCATAGACGTCAGTAACCGACGTCGAGCGATATCTGTATTACCTACGTCACGTTCCGCCTGACCAGGCAAGAATATCGTCGACATCGCACTTGGTTACTATGTGTGCGCGGCATGCCCAAGGAGAATATAAACACTAAGTTAGGTCTTTATTGTGTGGTAAGTGTAAGTTTGATTTGTGATGAGCCGCACACAAGCAACTCGACTCCACGCTAACGCGCGCAAATTCTAACCCACCATCCGTCACTCTTCACCCGACCGCTGCGTAGTCAACGCGTTTGCGGCAGCGGCTCGCAGGCTGTCCTCATCCCTAATCGAGCTAGTAAACAAAACGTGTGCTTTGAGTGCATGCTAAGCTTGATGTTATCGTGTTTATTTGGGAAAATTATTAGTTTCCATAGATAAATTCGTCCTGCGAAATCGTAATCTGAGGGACCCAACCAGAAGATGTAATTTCTGCAAATTCAGTTGACCAGAAGAAAAGGTATAATTTTCAAAGTAAATGGCAGATAATTAATTATTCTATGGATGCTAAAATGATGATATAGATAATGTGTTCCGCCAAATCTGTAAAGAAACCATGTCTAGCGCCGTTTCTGCACCAAAAACATCATCAAGCGGAAATGAATACATTAAACACACACTCAAGGTGGATTTTCATCATGAAATAAAGATATAAACGATTTTAAAAGAATGAAAAGCCTGAATTTCACTGTTTCCTTTTTTTCTTATGGGTTTACGCCTCACCGATATCGAGGTCATTAGATGCCAAATGGGACTGGGAACAAGGAACGGGAAGGAATTCGGCCATGGCCTTTTGGATGAAGCATCCCGGCATTCGTCTGGAGTGATCTTTGGAAACCATACAAAACCCAAATCTGGGTGCCAAATGCGAGGCCAGAGCGTTAACCCGTAACCCACCACGCTCGGTCGTTATTAGTGACCGAACGCCTAGCCATAAGAGACCACGAGGACGAATATTGAAATTACATTCGATGTTGAAGCCGTGATCACAGGATATTCTCGAGTTAAACACGTGAAACAAATATGGTTGGTCGTTAGACGATATTAGTACCGAAGCATGTACAATTCTGAGTGACGAAGTACTAGATAAAATAATCAAAGTAGTACAAAATGCGGTCCACTGTTCAGTTATGGTTGATAAAACTAACAATATTTCCAGCAATGAACAAATCAAATTCTTCTTTCGTTACGTGGGCACAAAGTGTAATATAGAAGATTTTATCGGCCTCGATAAAACAGTATCAACAATATCCAACAAAATTTGTTTGAAATTTTTGAGTCACTAAAGTACTAAGAAGATTCCACATAAATATCAGGATGTGTAGGGGTCTTTATACAGATGATGCTTCTGATGTTAACGCGCATACCTTCTTGGCTTTTTTTTTTTATGCTTTACGCCTCCTCGACGGCTAAGGTCATTAGAGGCGGGATGGGACTGGGGACAAGGAACGGGAAGGAATTCGGCCATGGCCTTTTTGAAGGAAGCATTCCCAGCATTAGCCCTGGAGTGATTTGGGGAAACCATGGAAAACCCAAATCTGGATGCCCCGGGCGGGGATTCGAACCCGCGTCCTCCCTAATGCGAGGCCAGAACGTTAACCGTTCACCCACCATACTCGGTCGCGCGCATACTGGCCTCCAATTGTGGATTAAAGTTATCGAAGCAGGGAATATTCATGTGCATTGCGCCGCTCACTCGTTAAACCTGGTTGTTCAAGACACAATGACAGAAGTAGGAGTAATAAGAGATTTTTTATCGTGTTGTTACGTGATTCAACGAAACACCAGGCTTATTTTGAAGCACTACAGGCAGATGGCGATGCCAAAACCTCTCTTTGCGGTCTTTTTGACCAACAAGATAGTGTTGTTGTATATCTTCCTTGAAAACTATTCTAAACAATTACAGTATACTGCTTTGTTTTTTGAACGACAAAATATGTCAGAAAGATGATACTCGCGTGAAATAAAAATGGTTCTTAAAAAGTCTTCAATTTTTAAATTTCTTTTTATCATCATTTCCGATAGAAATTCTCGTACGTTTCGAAGATCTAAATGCAACTTTACAGTTGATTTCGTTGCAACTGCAAAAAGCTGCAGATACTATAAAAACTGACAATCACGTTATATCATCCCAACCAACTGACGAAAATTTTAAAAACCTTTGTTTGAGTTTTTATATTGGATCATCAACAAATCAACATTAATAACTCCAAAAATAAGGAGAATACATATACGTATAGACGATGCATCAAGTGAACCGCGCCAATTTTCATCGCCAACTGACTGAGATAAAAGGTATATCTTGTAGTTTTAGATAAAGTCATTGGCCGTAATGACGAGCACTTTACCAAAAATATTATGACACATTTGAATAACGTGGAATTATTTCTTACTGATCAAAATGATACAAGCATCATTTACGTGAAAGGGTTCCACGAAGATCACTTTGATGTTGATCGTTTGGTTCTTCATCGTGCTATCAGATATTGCACGAACAAAAATTGTCAGACTGAACAATGGGATATATATATATCGCAATACCAAATTGTTAAAAATAGTTTCAACTATTCCAGTATCGACATGCACCGCAGATCGATGATTTTCAGCATTACGGAGAATAAAAAATTATTTGAGAAGTACTATGGTTCAGCAAGGATAAACCGAGATATAGCAGATGATGTGGACCTACAAGATTTTGAGGATACATTTCTAAACAGAGCTGTAGTTTGATAAAATAAGCATGCATTGAAAAAAATATCATTACATAAATTAGACTAATATAAGTGTATCTTCTTAAAAAAGTTTATTAATGTTGATTTATTAATCATATAATTCTTAGTACAGCTATGTACATAAAGTATGTACTAATACTAATAAAAATAGTGTCACACACGTTTAATATAATGACTTCACTTCTTATTATTATGATGGTAATATTTTTTGTGCATCTTTTATTCCATTTCCTCTGTATATTAATTACTAGCTATACCCGCGACTTCGTTCACGATAACGATCTTTGCAGACACAAATCAACCCCAATAGTAAAATTCTGATTTCTAATAGGAATACACAAATAGCTGATTATCAATCTATTACTATTATAAAGTTGAAAATCTGTAACTTTGTAACTAAATCACGTTAGGAAGGCCGAACCCATTTCATTGAAGTTTAGTGTGTTTTCTTTTGGCATGGAACATAATTTAGGAAATGCAAAGTTTTACTTTCCCACCACGCCTCTCTGTTTGCTTATGACTTAAAATCTACTGGATGGATTTAGATGCGATTTTCACTATTATGTAAGACTGTTTGGAGCCTGCAATTTGGTTCACGCCTGTCAAGAATTTTGAAGGTTTTTATTTAAGTAGCTGGTGCCCATGACTTCGTTCGTGTTTGTAAAGAATTTTGATTGACAGCGAAGTCATGTAAATACCATAGAGCACGATGGGAGACTTCAGGCAAATACCAAACAAAAAAATCAATGATCTGCGCAGGGTATTTATGGCTGTAAAGTGAAATGTAGGAAGGAGACATATGTCTTTGGTCGAAATATGAAAACGTCCTCTGTCAACCAATTCCAACCATCATATCTTCCAGACCCCATATTGGTGACACGTTGGGAGACATGAGGTTAATGTCACACACAATCACCAGTGGATTGCGCTAGATAGTTTTGGCTGTGGAATGAAATATTGAGACGCATGTCTATTTTTACACGCTTTATATTAGCTTGACTTGTATGTATGTATGTATGTATGTATGTATGTATGTATGAATGTAACGGAATCTTACAACTCCATTTTGACCCACTTCCAGATGTCCGAGCTGTTTGAAATTTGGCACACATATTAAGAACCGGTGACAATACAATAATTTTATAGCTATATCCTGCTATGCTCATTACTTTGACAGTAACAACAGAAAAATGGTTGAATGTCGTGGAATTTTGCAATTTAATTTTAACCCAATTCCAGATGTCCGAGTTGTTTGAAATTTTGCTCATGTATTGATAACTGATTACAATACAATAATTTCATAGCTATGTCTTGATATTCTGATTACGTTGACAGTAAACACATAAAAATTTTTCACACGTTTTAAGAACCGTTGACAATACAGTAGTCTCTTAGCAACGTCCTGCTATTCTCGTTGCTATGACGGTAACAATAGAAAAATGGTTGCCATGTAATGGAATCTTTCATTTCAGTGTATACCCGCTTCCTGACGTCCGAATCGTTTTAAATTTTGCACACTTATTAAGAGCCGATAAAAATTAAATAATTTCATTCTCACCAAGTTGTCAGTGTATCCTATACTTGATGGGATTACTGAGTTAGGCAAATGCAGCCGCGACATTAGTGGACAGGTGCGATTCGAGAAATCTTCGTCATTTGGCGACCACACCCTTCAGAGATTTCCCACCCAATATAGCCATCATCATCATCATCGTTCTCCAGTTTCCCGGGTGTGATTTACGAGCCTTGGTTGCTGTAGACGATCGTCTTCTGCTGTCTCCTATCCAGAAAGGTTTCTCTGTCTGAAGTCGCTTAGCGTGATGTTAAATAGTAAGTATTCGAAATATTACTTCGTACTATTATAGAAAAGTAGCCTTCCTCGTTTACCGTGCTATTGGATCTCTTTTTGAGTTGACCATTTATTGTATTTTACTCGTGGGAATAATAATTAATAATGAAACTACAACTCAAAGAAAAAGAAAGGTTGGCGAAGAAAAGCCAACAGTACGAAACATACTTTTTAAACTATCTGAACTAAAAAGTTAAAAATAAAATTGTAGTTTAAAAAACTAAAATCACGCTTTCTTAGTAATTGAACTAAAAGGTTAAAAATAATATTTAAATATAAACATTTTGTTTAATAGTGATAGGACGTCTCACAATTCAGGATAAATTAATTTTTTTTGAAAAAGCTTAAAGTATAAAGTCACTGATTACAAAATTAACTTTAATGTTAAAAAAGCGTGGGGTGCGCTCTACATAACTTTTGAAAATGACTCTGTCTTTACAAACAGCCAACGACAAAAAATATGACAACTGAAATAGCACCCCATGCTTTTTTACATTAAAGTTAATTTTGTAATCAGTGACTTTATACTTTAAGCTTTTTCAAAAAAATTAATTTATCCTGAATTGAGAGACGTCCTATCACTATTAAACAAAATGCTTATATTTAAATATTATTTTTAACCTTTTAGTTCACATTACTAAGAAAGCGTGATTTTAGTTTTTTAAACTACAATTTTTTATATCAGGTCTATCACTTTCAACCTCCAAATATATCACAACCCCAATTCTATCGATATTCAATCACCATAGTGCACGGTGAAAAACTTCAGATTACTACCACACTCAAACGCCCGTAGTCTGCACTTGGTAGTTCTTCCTGCAACTTGAAACATAGGAACACTCATGTCTTTGGTAGAAGAAGGAAAATGCCTTACGCCGACCACTATAAACCACCATATCTCCCACATACCTACTAACATGTATCCCCCATAGCAAACGATGGAAGACTCGATGCTACCTCACACTAACACCAGTGGTTTGCGCTCTATAGTAGTGGCAGCAAAGTGAAAAATACGGACACGTACACCTTTGGTCGAAATATGATAATATTCTCTGACGATTTTGAACCGTCATATCTCCCACACCCCCACAGATTTCGAAAATCGGCCAACGTTATACACGATCGGTGAATGCATGCTATTACCACACACAAACACCAGTGATCTGCGCTGGATACTTTTGACTAAACAGTGGTACATAGGGACAGACACGTCTTTGGTCGATATGCGAAAGTGCCCCAGGTCTACCAATTTCAAACACCATATCTCCCAAACTCCCATAGCTACCGACATCTAACCACCAAAGTGCACGATGGGAGACTTGGTGCTACTATCACACACAAACTTCAGTGAACTGCGCTATGCAGTTTTGGGATCAAAGTGAAATATACAGACACATATGCCTTTGGTCGAAATACAAAAATATCCCAACTAGCATATCTCCCACACCTGCACAGATATCCAAAATCAGCCAACGTTGTGCACGATCGGTAAAAGTATGCAACTTTCAAACACAAACACCAGTTATCTGCACTTGATACCTTTGGATAAACAGTGATACATAGGGACACACACGTCTTCGGTCGAAATCCGAAAATGCCCTAGGTTGACCACTTTCAACCACCATATCTCCCACAGCTACCGACATCTAAACACCAAAATGCACTGTGAGAGGCTTGATGATACTACCACACACAAACACTAGTGATCTGCTCTCTGCAGTTGTGGCAGCATAGTGAAATATACTGTCACATATGCCTATGGTCGAAATCCGAAAATATCCTTGATCGACCACTTTCAACCATCATATCTTCCACATCCCTCTAGCTACCGACATATAACCACCATAGTGCACGATGGGAGACCCGTTGTACTACCACGCACAGACACCAGTGATCTGCGCTATGCAATTGTGGCAGCAAATTGAAATATACGGACACATATGCCTTTCGTCGATATACGAAAATATCCTTGCTCGGCCACTTTCAACCACCATATCTCCCACACCCCCATACCAACCGACATCTAAGCACCATAATGCACGATAGGAGACATGATGCTGCTACCACACACAAACACCAATGGTCTGTGCTGTGTAGTTGTGGGAGGAAAGAGAAGTATAGGGACACACAAGTCTTTGGTAGAAATATAAAAAAGCCGTACATCGAGCAACTTTAAGCGCCATATCTGCCACACCCCCCACAGCCAACGGCATTTGGCCAACGTTGTGCACGATAGGAAACTCATGCTGCTACCACATACAGTGATCTGTGCTAGTAGTGGCGGCTAAAATGTAAAATATATTTTTATATAAGATAAGATTTGCATGAAACCCTAAATATTTTCTGGATAAATATTAGCGTATGATATTCCCTGCCAAATCAGCAAATCACCAGTGAAATAGTCATCGAAACTAGTTCACACTCATTGCCGTATTTAAAAAAAAAAAAGAGTTGTCAAATGACCATGAGCACCCACGAGGTTTTCTAAAAGTCGGCGCCCCTGTTTTGCTGTCATAACTCAATAAGTCGTGAGCCATTTTTGTTGGTAAACTTGTGTGCAGGGTAATCTCCTACTGTCTTCTTGTATTTGCGTTCCCTGCCAATCTGTGCGTTGAAGTGACCAAGCAAAATTTTCACATCATCTTTCGGAATTTTGGCCATCTCTGTTTCAAGCTCTTCCCAGAATCTTTCTGTTTTTTCGTTTTTTTTTTTTTTACTGTCACAATTTGTTGGAGCACGTAGATTGATGAAAAATATATTTTTTGTTGGTGTGTCTTACTCTCATGATCATAAGTCGATTGTTAACTGGATTCACCTCTTTCATTGACTCCAAAACATTTTTATCTACACCAAAGGCCATGCCTAATAGTGCTCCTCCTTGGCCAATGTTCCTGTTAGTTCCACATTTGAAGATTCTGTAATTATTGTAATCTATTGTTTCCGAATCTGTAAAGCGCGTTTCTTGCAGGACGAGGATTTGGATTTTCTGTTTATTAAGTTCTGTTGTGAGGTTGTATAATTTTCAAGTTTGAATGAGTGTCTGAATGTTAAAAGTGCCAATATAAGTGTGTGTTTTTCGTAAAAGTTTACCAGAGCACTCCGACTTGCTCTCTCGTATAAGTCCAAGCTCCCCAGAATCCGAATGCTTGGTTGCCACTTTGGAGTGGGTGGATCGTCCACCTGGGGTAATTTTGTTATTACTTGTACGAGTCATACTTGCTTATTACTGATTTTCTAGCTTTCGCTAGTATTGTAGAACAAGGGAGTGTGAGTTCCTGGAGCATGTTTACAGACACTGGCCATATTGCCCCTTGTTCCAAGTCAGACGCAACATGGATTTCAGTTGTCATTTTTGTCCGTGGGTGGTATTTTATTTCCCACCTACCCTGCATATCTGCCGGGCATTCCCCTATGCGCCACCTGGGGACGCGCCAGATGGGGATTGACAAACAATTATATTATTATTATAATATGTATTCATCCTACAATGTTGTAATGTCTGTATCCTATTACGTTGGTTGCTTCTTCTACTATTATTGTATATAGTGTTTTCGTATTATATGTGCAACAAGCACACGCTTGAATAAATTCACTTCATTATTATTATTATTTATTATTTATCAATCTTGTTCCATGGATCCCTGCTGAGGAAGTACCTCTGGGATGTGAAACATGTCATTGTTGATACATATACACATAATATGAGTCATATCATAGTAAATATATATATATATATACATATTTTACAATTACAAGAAATAATAATAAACATACATTTTTGCAACTGAGTTTTGCAAACGTCATAATGAGTACAATTAATTATTTTCTTCAAATTCTTGAATGGAGTAGAAAGAGTTGCCAATAAGATAATCTCTAAGTTTTTGTTTGAATACATCTGTATTATCTGAAAGCTGTTTTATACGATTAGGTAGTTTATTAAACAGATGTACCCCAGAATAATTAACTCCTCTTTGTACTAATGACAGAGATGTTTGTGTTTTATGCATAATATTAAATTAGCTGTATAGTTTTCATACTTTACATATATACATTCAAAGGTTCTTAAGTCATCCTTCACCTCTGACAGGGTTTGATTTGTGTACATAATGTCCACCAGAACGCTTAAGATGTACAGATCCCAAGTTAAACCATAGTATTAAGGTTCTTCGGTGGTTTATTTACTGATTAATTAATTAAAAAGTCCACCAACAAAAAATATGTGAAGATGTTTGTTTATTTCTTTCAAATCAACAAGTCAGCGATATTCACAAGTATAGAAGTGAGTGAGTTCTGTTACTTGGGAAGCAAAATTACAACCGACGCGACGGCCGAAGCAGGAATGATATTAAAAGCAAAATAGCACTAGCAAAAAGAGCCTTCATGAAAAAGAGAAACCTTTTGGTTTCAAACATTGATCTAGGAATTAGAAAGAACTTCTTAAAAATCTATGTGTGGAGCATAGCACTTTACGGTAGCGAAACATGGACTTAAGGAATACCGGAAAGAAAGAAACTTGAAGCATTTGAAATATGGTGCTACAGAAGAATGCTGAAAATTAGGTGGACAGACAAAGTAAGAAATGAACGAGTTTTGGAAATGATGTGTGTGAAAAGAAGTTTATGGAAGAAGCTTACAGAAAGAAGAGACAGGCTGGTAGGTCATATTTTGAGACATGCTGGATTGGTTAATTTGTTAGTGGAGGTAACAGTTGAAGGTAAGAACTGTAGAGGTAGACAGAGATTAGAATATATGAAGCAGATAATTGAGGACGTGGGTTGTAAGGGGTATGTAGAAATGAAGAGGTTAGCACAGGATAGGAAGGGATGGAGGATTGCATCAAACCAGTCTAAAGACTGACGACAGCAAAAAAAAAAGATACAATACAGAGATGTACTTCTGAGCCGTCGCAAATAAAATCTCTTTAACACTGAATGATGTTAACTAACTAACTAACTTACTTCCTTACTTACTGAATGAATCTCTCTGTCCAGGCGATCTGTTTATATAGTCTCTATCGAAATTACGAGAATTATTCAAAGGCATCCGCCCGATATTTCTCGATCATTAACAATCACTCAAACAATCAAACATTTTAAAAACAATCGAAATTAATACAAAATTACTTAACAACATTACAAAATGATCAGAAATGGTAATTAGAGATACTTAAATACAAAATTATTTACAGAAATCTTATCAAACGGTAGAAAATTGTCCTGTAGACATCGTAACTTACATTAATACATGTAATTACAAACATTTAAGAATTTCTCTTGCACCATTCGGTTCTTAAACATATTAAATGGACTTTAAATAATTTTCTTACATAAAACAAAGTCTATATACACTAATTTACAAGAAATTACAAAACAAACATACCAGATCATATTCAAGCAAACTTTAGCTCACTACAAATACTTCATACAGTACAATGCTATTCAAAATTCAGGTATTAGGGCTGTTACAGTAGGTACTCCTCTTTACTCGGTATGGCAAAAGACGGATTGCACAAAAAGTAAGAGAGATACACATTTTACAATCATAATAGACTCCTCATCCTTCTCTTAACTGACTCAACTGTGAACTGTCCTTGTCTGGTATGTCGGTATTACGACAAAAGGCACCTGTTTCACAAAGACTCTGATTAAATTAAAAACGGAGTCTTATTGTTTGTACAGGGTAATTATAAATGACTCAAACATTGTTTTGTGACGTGACTTTATTTAGTATAACATTTTAGTATTGAAATCGTGTAAGTTTGTTAAGTTTCACTGCAGCCAGACGTCTAGTTAGCGCGTCCTGTTTGTTCGACTTTCTGTCGATCGACCGCTCAGGTTGCAAACTACACGTGTAGTGCTGAGCACGCAAGTCAATACTTTACCAGCAAACCAGGATACAGGCATCACTTTCACTTCCTCACTTTCGGCCAACAAGTTATCAGCTAGGCCTCGGAACAGATAGTCACTGCACCAACCTTACCATTCTCTATTAGTTGTGAAGTGTAGGGCTAAGTTTCATCCCTAGTATCGGTATCACGGGTTACGGAATACCTCTCTATCCTGCACATCATCAGCTGTGGATGGTTTACAATTTAGTATGGAGGTTTAGTATGAGGTTACCTATAGAGATTGTTTCATTTCAAGTAACTCTTAGCTGTCCGCTCCCTCTCTTAGATGCAAGCTTAACCTCGATGCTCATGTTTAATTAGGAGTGCATGAAAAGAAGAGGATACGTCCGCAGAACAAGAACTCAAGAGCAGAAAATACATGAAGACAGACGGCGCTAGTCATAGGGCAACGTATGGAAAACCCCATAGAACCCACGTGTCAGCCATCCTGCCATCCGCATACATACCCAATCACAAATACAACACGACTCCACAACTGGTGTCCACAACAGTTTCACTAAATCATTTAAGGTGAATGCCGGGATGCTTCCTCCAAAAGGTGATGGCCGAATTACTTCTCGTTCCTTGTCCCCAGTGCTTTCCCGCCTCTAATGACCTCGACGTTGACAAGGGGTAAAGCAATAAGTAAAAAATCAACAAAAAATCAAGGCCATAATCAAGTACTTGCCGCACTCGGTGCAGCATGTACCGATCTATGTGTTCAAAAGCAGTGTCGATGGTAACTCGCACGTTTTGTAGGTTTGTTGGCATGCTGCGGCATCAGCGAATTTTGCAACATGCCCAGATGCACGTACGTATCTTGTAACGGTCTTTTCGCATAAATATATGCCATAAACTTTAAGAGGTGAGACTGCACAGAAAACATTAATTAACTTTTGAATGGTAAGTAAATAATTATTCTGCAACACAGTTACTTTTGCTAATTTACGAAGAACATGATGCTTTTCTAGTAATAAATATCATTTTCAGACGCAGTTTGACTACATTTCCAATGTGAGGAGTGCTCTTGTCAGCTTTTGCTGAACGTTAACACAGCTTTCTGTGTGTTTCCTAGAAAACGGTAATGTGGAGTATTATACTATAAATATTTTGCAACTAAAAAGAAATGGAAGTTTCATATCAAATTTACATTTCCACCCTCGTCGTAAATAATTAGCAAAAGTAACTGTGTTACAGAACAATTAATTGTTTACCTTTCTTTTGAAACAGTTACAGACTTTCAACAAAAAAATCCATCTTTTATGAATAAAGTAAAGACATTTACTTTTGGTGAGTCTCGAATGAGCGAAACATGCGGCCCTATCAGAGATGTTGTAGCGGCAATGAAACAACATACTTAAAATTTGGTACAAGGCATCTAGCGAAGTGTTCGACGATGAAACCCAATGTCAGTCGTGTTTTATCACTTCTATCAAGTTCTGGCAACGAATCATCTCCGTTCTAAAGCGTTAGGGGACTGTGACGG
The DNA here is from genome assembly GCA_031002005.1 of Vandiemenella viatica. NCBI lineage: Eukaryota > Metazoa > Arthropoda > Insecta > Orthoptera > Morabidae > Vandiemenella > Vandiemenella viatica. Next base: position 3,722,786 of record CM061920.1, read on the forward strand.
GTGTGTTATCACCCCAAAGCAAAAATTGTTATGTTAGTTATGCAGTCTAAGAAGTTATACAATTAAGTAGACCAGCACGAAAATTAGTACTAAAACAACCTGGCCATTCTTACTGCGACCTATGTTAAAATTTGTGAAGCACAAATGTTAACCTTCATTAACGGAACAGAGCTGCGGGCTTTATTACTTTATTTTGACGATATTTTGATATTTTATCCTTTTTTTTTTTTTTTAGAAATTTCCAATATTTTTTTCAAAATTTACAAAAAAAAAACCAAACAAACAAAAAAAAACGGATTATGTCAATGTGGGCCCGATTCCACAGGCACAACTGCAAGATAGACCTTATGCTGCTCCTTACTAATACTTCCGTTTCCACATTTACCTGCCTCACAGAGTGGTTCAACTGTGGATGATCATAGCGGCTTAGGCATGAGCTCCACCAAGTATACTGTGCCTCCTTCGCCACTTTCTTCAGGTCACTCTCTATATTGTAATTAGCAATTCTATTAATACTGTTTCCCCACACTTCCTAACTATCACTACTCTATCCTCCTTAATGAAACTCCTAAAAAATGACCCAAATCCTTTATTACCTGAACTAATGTTGAATTAGGTTTGAAAAAACGCGTGACCTGGTACCGTCCCCATAATTTCTGGAGTGTCTGACTTCTTCATCCTGTTAATTGTATTGTTCTACGACCTTTTATCAACTACCGATCATCCTTCTCACACTCCTAACTTCACCCACCACCTCTAATCTCTGCTTCTATAGGTTGAACCTCCAAAGCCTGAGCCGTCACAGCATGGGCCTCCACTGACGCCGCCTCCGTAGGCTGATCCGCCACAGGCCAAGCCACTATAGGTTGAGCCTCCAGACGTCGAGCCTCAAGAGCTCTGATCCTCTCGCGTGACTCCCAGATCGTTTCGTCTTTCTCCCTGATCATTTCGCTCATCTCCCTGATCCTTTCATCCTTAATGCAAAACGGGCAAAATCATGAGTGAGCCTGATTTTATTCTCCGTATTTCCTCTCCAATAAATGCCCAATGGAACCCCTTTTCACCTACTTCAAATATTAGAGATTTTAAAAAACGATATTACTGATAAAAGAATATTACTGAATGGAGCGCATCATAACTGGCTCGCTTCTGTCTACACCTATTCAATGGCTGCTGGTGCTCAGCAACATACCACAACCTCACATCAGAAAGCAAAAGATCCTAATCAAACAGTGGTCGAAAATTCTAAACAACCAGGCTCTTCCCATCTATGGAGATATTAGGGAATATAAAACACGGCTGATGTCACGTTGCCCTGTCTGGAAGACTGCAGCCAGTCTAACATCTAACTCCTTCAGCCTTACAGATAGCTGGACAGCGGAATAGGTATCGTTTATACTACAAGACAGATGGTAAATTACCAATCCCTGCTCAAAACTTACCGTGGTCCATTTGGTGGAAATGAAATCGGATAAGATGAGGTACGGGAAAAACTGCTTCAACTTTTCTCACCTGGGGCTGGGCAGAGTCTCCATACTGTGACTGCGGTGAAGTTTCAAAAACTCGCACATTGTGCAGGACTTTCCACTGCGTGCCTTTCCTGGTTGTCTGGAAGACTTAAATTTAGCTACGCCCTAAGCGGTGGCCTGATTGGAGCGCCTCGACGTCATGTTGAAGTGGTTGTGACTGGAGATCCTGTCTCAGTGGCCGGCTGAGGGCATTTTCCGCTATATATATATATATATATATATATATGTGTGTGTGTGTGTGTTTTTACTTTGAAACAAGTTGTTAATTGATTACAGTATAATTGTCGTGAATGTTGTAGTCATGTAGCATCATACGCAAAGTAAAATAAATATAAATAACTGAATGGAGCAGCTTTTTACCAGACTGTTATATAGGACATTCAACCAGACTACCCACACAACATCTACTGTATTACAGATAACTGAGACAACACTAGTATACCATTCTAACGGGATGTCATTTGGTTTAACATTTTTGTTTACAAGCTACACGTGCACTGCTGAACGTTTACATCAATACTTTTCCACCGAGTCAGGATTATTATTAATTTAATTTTGATGGACCACACCCTCCGGTAGCAATTCCCTCAGTTTTCTATTTACCCATTTTTTATTTTTTAAGTTATCTTATATAATTTGCCTTTTAAATTCCTCACCCATCTACTATTGCGATTTACAAACGTCAAATTTAAATTTCTTCAAGGTAATAATATGGGTAGAATTGAAGGTGCTGAGGGAGGATTTTTTTCTAATAAAAGTATGGGTGGATATGAGCAAAAAAATTTATCCTCAAGGTACTACGTTAACGTCAGGTGGAAGAGATAGCTTCGTAATTGAAACGTTCCTGGAATCATTCACGAAACGATATCTTGAACAGATGGTCGAAAAACTAACGCGGTGCGACAAAGATTCCTCGTCCATTTACCATCTTTTTTATGAGCAATCTGGATATTTTAGAGACAGTTTGTATAGAAGACGGTATAAGGGATCACAATGCGGTTTAGATAACATTAAACTCCAGCCTCACTTTGAAATATGATAAAGACAATCACGTATATTACGGTTAGGGTTGATCACTTGGTGAAAAATTTTGAGACATACATGCTAAATACAAATGTTGAGAATCTTTATTTTAATTTGTTCCTAGGAAGTTTATTAAAAATAGTAAGAACCTTCCGTGGCTCAATACGGAAGAGAAATATTTGCTCAGGAGGCAAAACCATTTACATGCCACGGTGAAGAAATCGGGGGAGTCGTCTTATCGAGTTAAATTAGTCCAGTTACTAGCGGAACTACGTCATGCTTTTAAAGAATTCCAAGTCATGAATTCATCCGAAGATCTAATTACTAATCCAAAATAGTTCTGGTAATAAGAGGTTCTCGAAAGGTTATGCCGTCACTGATTAAGGAAAATAGGAAATCATCGGAAACTAGCATAGAGAAATCAGAAATTTTATATAAAAATATTAACCCTGAAGTAGTTGCGCACTAAACAGTAGTTGCGTGGATTACATATGTACGCCGATTTCAAACTAAAAAAAAGAAGTAAATAGTTCTTCACACATAATTTATTTATTTTATATTGGTTAATGCAAAGTATCTTCTGTTAAAAATAATTTAAAAAACAAACACGTCTTTTTTCTCTTAAAAAGTCAACAAAACAGAAAATCTTACTTATTTTGTAATAAAAATCACATACTTAATATTGACTCAGATAAAAAACTTTTCTAGATCTTACTAAGTTAATTCCTGGTTTCTGAGCAAGATAAACATGTGATCTTGGAATGATATGTGCAAATAAATTTTTTACACGCTTTACACATTTTTCTTGTGCTTCTATTTACTGACTGGAAATTAATGGGATGTGGCGGACCTCAGGGTTCTATCTTGAGGCCACTATTGTATTTAATATATAAAAATGATCTACGCTGCTTTTTATCTGAAAACTCAAAATTTGTCCAATCTGCACATGACACAAATATAGGAATTAAAATATTCCAGATTTATCAAGAGAATATATTTCAAATTATGTCTTTGAACTTATTAATAAATGGTTTACAGCTAATGGCTTGTTTTTAAACTTTGATAAAACTTGATATATGCAATTCATTATATCATACAGATTAAAACCAGTATAGACATAAAATTTGCAGTCCAGTCCATTCAACAGGTAGATTGTGTGAAATTTGTAGGTTTGCATATTGATCTTTGTGGTGGCTCTCTAGGGATTTTTGGCTAAAAGATGGGTGATAATTACTAAAGCTGGACAAGCGTGGATTGCATGCAGTGACAGCTGGATCCAGGGCAGTTGCAATAGAAAATCAAAACAGTCTGAGGCAATGGAACGTGACTACACAGATAGCAACGACAGTAAAGCAGGTCAGAGAATCAGCAGAATTGAGTTGGAACATTACTGAGAGGGAGATGGTAGGGAAGGAATCACCACTATTGGCTGAAGGTCCTCCCCACTGTTGGTGCCCGGGAGGGGAGCAGCGATCAAAACCGAGGAGAAAGGGTCGATTTGGCTGAGGGGCGGTCGCTCTCTTGCGGGAGGATCGTCTTAGACAACATGGAGTTATGGAGCTAGGCGAGGATGGACTTAGCGGCGAGCCGCAGTCTACAATACGGGCAGCCAGGAGTCTACATCTACGGCAGACACTATAACAGGTGGGAGAAAGCCATTGCAGCAACGTAATGGGAAAGTCACTTAGTGGAACCAAGTAATGGGAGTCATTGCGTATGGAGGAGCTGAAGGGAGTTAAAATGTTATTGTTGTACATAAACTTGATATGAGTAAAGTGTACATATGTATATATACCCTTACTGAGAGTTTCAATTGTAAGTACTACTGCTAACATGAGAGAAGAGTTTTACCCAAAATTTATATGTTCTCCTTGGGAACGAGATAAAAAAATTGGAAGGTACATGTTTCTGACTTACTAAAGCGATTGTGTGCAGCCACATTTGCATTTCGTACAATTTCATCGGTCGATTATCTCCGTATGAGGCAGCCAGTTTATTTTGCTTCTTTTCACAACTTAATAATATATGGAATAATATTCTGGGGCAATTCTACCACAGAAACAAAGTATTCAGAGCTCAAAAGCGAGTATAAGAATTATCTGTGAGGTTAGCAATAGAACTTCAATCAGAGAGCTGTTCAAGAAGTATATATACACATTAATGGCCTTTGTAGTCACAAATTATTCTTTGTTTGCAACAAATAGTAAAATACACAATTATGGCTCTAGAAGTAAAACTGATCTTCACAAGGAATACAAGTCGTTGTCACTCAGGGATACATATCTTCAATAAGCTCCCGACACTTATTAAATGTCTAGCAGATGATAAGAATAAATTCAGGAAAAAAACTGAAAGACTTCTAATTGATATCTCCTTCTAATCTGTCGTACAATTTATTTCTAAGGTATCTATAAAATAAACTGCCAGCAAATTGTGTAAATGTAGTTCACATAATTAATGTACCATGTTTGATATGACTGTACATCTTCTGGTGTATGTATTATTTTGTTATGCAATTGTTTATCTGTAAATTGAAAACTTTCTACATCCCACAGAGCGTCTCATATATTGGGATCAATCGAAAATGATTATACTGTATTGTATGAAAGATCTCGTTCTTGAGTCGAGGGAATAACTAAACTGGTTGGGAATGTAAACACCAATAAGGCTTCCGGACCAGAAGGTATTATAAGATTGTTCGTGGTTTAATTAATACGATAATTAAGTAGTCACAATGGATTTTAGTTTAGACTTGTTTTTATTCTCAAAGAAACTCGACGTGACTAATAGTGTTTACATGCATAGATACAATCCAGACATTGCATACAACACAGATAATTTAGTCGGTGAAAATCTTTACCGAAAAAACTAACTAATAATTCCCTCCTCTGTCTTGGATGATTGCTTTATATAAACCTGATCGAAATTTCTAGAACACTTCAAAAGCTTCCGCCAGATAATTCTCGCGTTTTCCTGATCAAGCATGACCATATTTGGTCAAGTTGTAGCCCGCCGTCCGCGTTCATATTATCTGGTCTTTTTTTTATTTCCAACGCTTCTCTCTCAAAAAAAGACCAGATAATATGAAAGCGCACGGCGGGCTACAACTTGACCAAATATGGTCATGCTTGATCAGGAAAACGTGGGACGCAGGCTGAAACGCGCTTCGCTGTTAACTTCTTCTTTAATAGTTCCTTTTAGAACCAGAAATAATTCATATATATATATTTTCAACGAAAAAAGGCTCAGTTTTTCATAAATTCATTTTAATAAGAACGATAACTAATCTAAACCAACACCCGTCATACAGTCTACATAGGTCGTAGCTTAAACTTCATTTCCGAAAAATTGCAGGTTAGTGAATTAGTAATCTGATTTCGCGAAGCGACGTCTACTTTTTAAGAAGGTTCGAGTTCATCTGTCTGTCTGTTGATAATAACCAGCGAGTTGTAACCGAAAATCCAAAGCACATATATTTGATGTTATACATGGAATTTTAATCTTTCAATTAATTTTCTTAAATGGTAATTAATTTTGTAAAGTTATTGCCATTGGTATTAATCAGCCCCGTTACATTCCCCCGCTAATTTCTATGAAATTCGAAAAGAATTGAAATAGGAATTAATTTATCACAGGTCCCTCAGGTGTTGGTGTTACAATGTGAGTTTTACATAAATACAAAAAAATAATGATAATAATAATAACAAATATTGAAAGTTGAAGTATGTCTTCTCTGGCTGCTCTGCTGGTTTTTCACCTGTAGCAAGCATAAATGTCCACTGTGTCTTACAGGGTACTAACTCTGTTGCCATCAAGTTTATTTTTTTTGTTCTTCTTCTTTTCTGCACGGTACTCCTGGAACAAGATACATAGTCTGCCAGCATTTAATCTTGTAGAAGAACAAAAATATAAACCCTTTTTTTTCATTTTTTCAAAACATCAAATGTATAGCAGTAACAACAAATCAGTTTCTGATTAAGGTATTTGTCCGTATGAAATGAGGTACCTGGACCAGAAAATTGTATAAATATCAAACTAATTGACACGGGTCATTTTCTTGTTGTAACAGGAGTCTTTCAGGAATTATACTTTGCATTTCTGCTGAACGCCTTACATTGTCTGCCTTTACTCTCTGGCATAAATCTCAAGACGACACTAAATTCTTAACTCCTCGATACATATTGAAGAAATAGAAATGTTCCTTTAGGATCTTATAGCATTTGTTGACACCATAGTGACCGTAGCTAAAATTGTGATGTAAAATGAATTTATCAACATGTACATCAGGAACCCATACTTTCCAGCTATCACTCATTTCGTAGTCTCCCTTAAAAAGTATTCCATGAAAAATAGAATAATATTTCTTCAACTTTAAATCACCATCTGGAGTCTTAAGTCTCTCTATAACTTCTTTTATGACTCTATCTTTGTTTTGTTATGCCTCCATATATTTTAGAGATTGTCTAACCTCTGTCTCAAAAGGTACACCTTTCAGGTAAAAAATATGGAGTTCTTCATCTAAAGGACTAGATGGTTGATCTTCCAACCCCACAGGTAGTCTTGATAAGGCATCTGGAATCTGGTTTTCATCTTTGCTTCGGTATCGTATTTCAAAGTCGAATTCTTGTAAGAAAAGAGCCCATCTTGTAAGCCTCCTATGGACCAACTTGCATTGCATAAGGAAAGATAGTGCTTTATGATCAGTGTAGATAACTACTCTTCTACCGAGTAGAAGGTATCTGAACCTCTGAAAGGCCCAAACAATAGATAGTGCTTCCCGTTCTGTAATTCCATATTTTTTTTCAGAGGATGATAATAACCTACTAGAAAAAGCTATTGGTCTATGATCAATGTGCTCTCCTTCAACCACTTCCTGAAACACTTCTACACCAATCCCATATCCAGAACTGTCTGTAGCCACACAAAAATCAAGGTTCCAATCTGGATGACATAACATGGAGTTCCTTGTTAGATCAGCTTTAGTTAAAAGAAAATCTTTCTCGCACTCTTCTGTCCACTTCCATCTAGCATCCTTTTTCCTTAGAGTCTCCAGATGGGGGCTATTTAGAACCTGACCCTTGACAAATTTTCTATAGTAGTTACATAATCCAAGGAAACTATTCAACTGTTTTTTATCTTGGGGCCTTGGAAAATTTTCAATGGCTATTAACTTGCCTTCATTAGGGAAAATACCCTCTGGACTAATTATGTGCCCCAAAAAACTCTAGTTTGCTTTTAAGGAAAATACATTTTTTTAGTCTTAGGGTCATTCCGCCTTTACGGAGTGCATTAAATACCTCCCGCAGTGTAGTAACGTGCTCTTCAATGGTTTCGCTGGCGATTAAAATGTCATCCACGTAGACTTTTACTTTCTCGAGCAGTGTTTTTCCTAAAACCTTATCTAAAGCTCTTATAAAGTTAGCTACCGCATTATTTAGCCCAAATGGTAAAACCTTGAAGTGGAAACTTCGCCCATTATACAAGAATGCAGTATATTTTCTTGATTCCTTAGCAATAGGAACTTGCCAGTATGAAGCTGTAAGGTCAAGGGATGTGAGGAACTTGTTTCCCTGTAATTCCTGAAGTATTCCATCGATAGGAGGTGGGTGATCTCTCTCTGTTACCAGCACTTTGTTCAACATACGGGCATCTAGTACCAACCTGACTGATTGGTCAACTTTAGTAACTACCACAAGAGGGTTGTTGTAAGGGCTTGTAGATCTTTCAATAATTCCCCATTCCAACATCCGATTGATTTCTTCTTCCACCTGCTGTCTTTTTGCAACTGGGATTGGATAAGGTTTTACAAAAAATGGAGTTTCACAGTTGACTGTGAAATGGCACTCATAACCTTTCACTAGTCCAGGTCTATCAGAGAACACATCATCAAATTCTTTAAAAATTTCTGAAAGTATACCTTGGTGCTCTGCTTCTACAGTCTGGATCCCTTCTGCGGGATAATATACTGAGGACTTGCTTGAATGGCACTGGCACAATACTTCACTGCTTCTATCAGAAAACATGATGACTGTCCTAGACCTATCTGGTCTCCCCACGATTTGACCTTTACAAAGTCCACAGCTGTTCTACTCTTCCTGACAGGCATTATAGATGTCTTCATACGAGAACCATTTATGGAAAATTCTAAAAATCCTTCTTCGTAGTTTAATATGGCCTTAACCTTTAGCATCCAGTCAACTCCAAAAATACAATCAATATTGAGCCCTGGCACAACAAATACAGGTATTTCCATGAGTAGTTTTACAATTTCTGCTTCTAAAAGAACTTGCTCCTTAACAAGTTTGCTCCTGCCCCCAGTAGCTGTGATAACCGTCATTCCATTTACAGGGTACTCAGGCATAAGTTTCACATTGATTAAGTCCTTATGAAATACCTCTGAAATACAGGAAATCTCAGATCCCGAATCAATTAATGCTTTGCTAATCAAGCCATTAGCCCTAAGCGTTAGAAATGTGGCTCTAGTAAAATTCTCTTCCTCATCACGTTCTTCTTCAAGGAGGTCTTCTCGAGGATCATTATGGAAAAGAGTCCTAACATCGCATATAGGGGATGGTCCAATTTCCTGTTTGGCCTCCACTTGGACCACAGTTTCAGCCATGTCTAGTTTTCCGACTGATTATTAAAAGCCTCATCTGGTTGTATCGCTTGTACAGTTTCATTGCCTCTTTGCTCACTTTCAGTTTTATAGAAACCATTATTTCTCCCTCTGAAATGCCCATTTCTCGCACGTTTAAAATACCTTACATTCTTCTGGTTATGATGAGTCATCTCATTTCTATTGGGTGCAGTTGAAAAATTGGGATTCTTCGGTTCTCTGCGCTGATAAACATCATTACTAGTGGGATTGCTGAATAGGTTCGGATCTCCTCCCCGACCGAAATTTCCTCTTTCCCTGTTTCTCTGTTCTCTGTCATCAAAATCTTGGGCCCAACTCAGTAGGTCATTATTGTATTGATTGTGTGAGGATTATAAAAGGTTTCTTGTAACCGGTAAGGAAGTCTGTTAATAATGCCTTTAACCACAGTTGTTCCTCAATGGTTTGGTCCAGGTGCTTTATCCCAAGCCAACGAAATCATGTAGTTTTTCCCTATTTTGATTGTATCGCCTACCATTAAAAAAGGCTAATATTACATTTGTTTGTCGAGCACTAGACCAGAAATAATTTTGAAATTTGGTTTTAAAATCTTCATATGAGCAGCAAGTAGGTACTTATCGATCTCTCCACATTTTCGCAGTACCTTTTAGATGTTTATATACTACGTTAATTTTTCTTTCATCAGTAAAAGAAGCAAAGGTTTCAAAGGCTTCAAAACTTTTTATGAAATCTATTGGGTGGATAGCATTCTGATCTGAAAAACATTCAACTTCAATTTTCTCAGGGAAAATTACTGTAATGGGATGTGACCCCATGGATTCTCTTTGCTTATTATATTTAGGTCCCTCAAACCCTTTAATTCTCTCATTCAGAAGCTGCACATCATTAATAATTTTTAATGTAGTGTTCTCTTGTCGAGATTGGACACACTCTAAATGTTCAACGCGTTTTTCCATTTTACTACTTTGTTCATGTAACAAACCTATATCTGTTTGTGACATGTTGGAGGTATCATGTAGTAATTCTATGCACTCTTTAACCTTAAGCTGTTCTAGTTCTAGTTTGTTGACTCTGTTTCCTTGTTGAATAAATTCATTCTTAAAGGTATTCCCAATTTGATTTATATCATAACTAATAGTCTGAATCTTATGTTCAACATTTTCTCGGCTTTCATGGTAATCAGTAATATGTTTTTCCAAGGTTGTTTCAACTGTAGTGACACGTTCACTAAAATGTGTGTAATAATTTCCTATCTTGTCATGGATTTCCCCTATTTTTGAATCAATTTGTCGTGAATGGTCCATAAAATCTCTTCTAAGGTCATTTACGCTAGTCTTGGTCTCTCTGAACTGAACATCTAATTGAGATTGCATTGATAAAATTAGTTCAGTAAGTGTTCGTAGGGAACTGGTATGTTCTGGCTGGGTAAATTGAGAAGGAGTTGATGGAGTTTGTTTATGTTCTGGTTCCTGATGGGTACCTACAGCAGGAGAATAATCATCCTCAAATTGTGAAAAATGGACCCTATTTTCATCCTCTGGTTGAGATACAGGTGTTTTTTTTTTTTCCAAAATTACAGATGGATAAGAATGGTATATACAGACGGTGGGGCCATATCCGGTATATTAGAATTTTCTGCAACATCATGTTGACAGATTACATGAAAAGTATTTTCATTGTCTTTATCCATGGTAAGTTCAATTTAAATATTTTTAACCAGCACAAAATCAAACTTCGTAGCTCAAACACAGTTAATTGAAGTCGATAAAATTCACAATAGGCAAAGAACGGAAATTATTTAAATCCGTGAAAATTTAACTATTGAAATGAAAATCCTTCATTGTATTTAAACAAATAAAAAGAATTTAAAATGTACTTCCCTTTTATGTTTCCTTTTTTTTTTTTTCGTGTTGTGTTGAACCGCAAAGCAAAACAGGAATTTGCCGGCCACCAATGTTGTTAAACCAAAACAGCTGTCCAGTTGATGTGCACTCGAAGTCTGTTGCGGTGCGTATCTTTATACAAGTCGACTGTCGACTGTAAAACGTTGTGTGTTGCGTTTTATTTATCTTGCTTTCTCGAAGTTCGTAAAAGTTAACAAAATTAACAATTCAGGTGTCAAGGTCGCCATGAAACGCGCTTCGCTGTTAACTTCTTCTTTAATAGTTCCTTTTAGAACCAGAAATAATTTATATATATATATTTTCAACGAAAGAAGGCTCAGTTTTTCATAAATTCATTTAATAAGAACGATAACTAATCTAAACCAACACCCGTCATACAGTCTACATAGGTCGTAGCTTAAACTTCATTTCCGAAAAATTGCAGGTTAGTGAATTAGTAATCTGATTTCGCGAAGCGACGTCTACTTTTTAAGAAGGTTCGAGTTCATCTGTCTGTCTGTTGATAATAACCAGCAAGTTGTAACCGAAAATCCAAAGCACATATATTTGATGTTATACATGGAATTTTAATCTTTCAATTAATTTTCTTAAATGGTAATTAATTTTGTAAAGTTATTGCCTTTGGTATTAATCAGCCCCGTTACAAGGCCCCTATCGGACCGGTCACGCTGGTGGCGGTAATTTGAGTGACGTCACTCCAAACGGTTATCGCGTTCTCGGGAGCTATATATAGGCGGCAGCAGTTCCAGCCGTGACAGTACTCTGAAGAAGGCCACAAAATGATGGCCGAAACGTTAGTTTTCGGCAAATTGACGCTGTTCAACCCGGACAACCAACATTACAAACTCTAGCTTACCACAAATGCTTCCTAAAATACCATTACATTTAATTCTAGGTTTGAGGGCTGTTACATTATTCCTACTAGATTTTGCACTATGTACGCAAAAGGAATTGCGCCGTATTTGATGAAATTATATACCACCTCCTTGGGTCAAGGAAACATACCAGTGAATGGAAGACCGCCATCGTAAGTCCATTGTTTAAAAATGAAGTTAGTGATCCTCGGAATTATAGGCGATCTTGTTAACCTCAATATTTTGCATGGTTTTAGAACACATCATGTATTCAAATATCATGGAGTTTTTTGATGAAGGGGAGCTTTTAAATCAAAATCAACATTGATTTAGAAAAGGCCGAAGGTGCGAGACGCAACTTTCACTTTTAATTCACGACATATGCCGTGTTACACATGAGAAATCCCAAGTTAAAAAAAAAGAACTTTCGACTAGATTACTTAAGAAACTAGTTTAAGGCATATCTAGACAAACACTTGACTGGGTTGCAAACTTTTTGACGGTGAGCGGTCATCAGTGCCCGAAGTGAGATCCGAGATCCTCCCGTGGAGTGTGATAGAGGCCCTGATCCAGTGAGGGGAGGGGGGGGACTGCTGCCCCCCATAGAAAAAAAAGTTACCTTCAATACGCTTTGGCGAGTGAAGAACTGGCTCAGGAGCACTTTGTGAGAGGAAAGATTATGCTTGATGAGTGTGCGTCGAAATTTCGTGAAAGAACACTGTGAGATATTGACAAAGTTATTGAAAAATGTTCTGAGAATCCGAGATGATTAATGTATACATAAAAAACTATAACTCAGTTACGATCTTAATTATCTACATAGTAGATCCTTAGATTAATTGGTTGTATTACTATATTAATCAGTAATAAAAATAGTTTCCTCAATGGGTTTGAGCTTTATTCTTTAAGAAATCATAATTTTTCAGTCTCGCACCCGACTTCCTAGAAACCAATATGAGTTACCGCCCCCTAGTTAAAATCTTGCCCCCCCTCTAGTTCTGATCCTGGATACACCCTTGATCTATTCTTTCTCACATACATTAATGATTTGTGGAACGTAATATCGGGAGAAGAAAATACTATTTGCCGATAATGCTTTTATCTATCGAGAAATAAAAACCCAGGACAACTGCGCTCTGTTACAAGACGATATTACGAAAATAATCACATGGTGTAAAGATTGGCAGTTCGGGTTAAACGCTAAATAATGCGAATTATTGTGTATAAGTAAAAAGGTTTGTCTATTTATCTCTGATTATACAATTAATGGCAATATGAGTTAACCAAAGCTTTTTTAAAACAATGCCCCTATTATCTTCCCATACTCAACGTACACACAATTTATTGCAAGATCCGATAATCGTCTTTAAATCTAGTAACTACAGTACTTAGTCGTTTACAAGACCCTTTATCCACTTGTTCTGCTACAGAAGAATTATACTTTGTTTGAAACAAATAGTAAAATACACAATTATGGCACTAGAAGTAAAAATGATCTTCACAAGACTTACAAGTCATTGTCATTTGTTCAAAAAGGGGTCCGATATTCAGGGATACATATCTTCAATATGCTCCCAACACATATTAAATGTCTAGTAGATGATAAGAATAAATTCAGGAAAACATTGAAAGAATTTTTAATTGACAACTCCTTCTACTCTGTCGAAGAATTAATTTCTAAGGTATCTTAAAATAACTGCGAGTATCTTGTGTAAATATAGTTCACATAATTAATTTACAATGTGAGGTATGACTGTACATCTCCTGGTGTATGTATTTAGTTTCTTACATAATTGTTTACGGTACCATATATGTTATGACTGTACATCTTGTGGTGTATCTATTATTTTGTTACGGATTTTTTTTTTTTTATGTACCATATATGCTATGACTGTACATCTTCTGGTGTATGTATTATTTTGTAATGGAAGTGTTTAATGTACCATGTATACTATGACTGTACATCTAGTGGTGTACTTATTATTTTGTTATGCAACTGTTTATCTGTAAATTGACAACTTTCCACATCCCACAGAGCCAGTCTCTTATATTGGGATCAATGGAAAATGAATGTATTGTATTGTATTGTACAGAACAATAATGTGACTAACTACCAACACGCACTCTGTACCATAAATATTTGTTTTTGTTAACTGAAAACTGAGGGAAGTGGACCCATTGATTGTTATAGCTGTTAGTCACACGTGCTTGTGAATTACCCCCAACGTCTTTCATTCATAATTTAAACTTTCACTAGAAAAAAATATTTAGAATATATGCGTCACTCAGCCACAACTGCAGTGATTTACAAGCTAATTTTTTCTTTAGTTTTAAATATAACCTATATCGAGCCCTACTGTCTTCTTAATAACGGTCAGCACCTTCCTTCCGGGTGTGGAATGTGTAGGGAGATTGCCACCGACGCGTGCGCTCCATTGCAATTGAATTTAGAATATGGAAATGTATTTTTCTTGACGAATTTTTTCTCGAATATTCTGTAATCAATAAATTAGTTTGTTAAATAATGTTGGGTTTTACTATCGATGTTTTGACATGGAGCTTCATTCTCAGTTTATATCTTTCCTCATGTGTATTTGCTTGTATACCAGTGTTATTATTTTTGTTATTTTATGAGAGAATAAGATGCATTATAAAAGTATTACAGTACGCTGATGACATATGCATATATACCATGTCTCCCTCCTTGTATTTAACCTATCAATGGCTATCGGATGCTGCAATAACTTTATCTGTATGGACATCTGAGTGTGGACTTACACTCTCAGCACCTAAATCAACTGTCGTGGTGTTCACAAGGAAGCGCTGCACATTCGGAGAACGCACCATACGGCTGGGACCATATACCTTCCCAATAGAAGCGTCGGCTAAACTTCTGGGCCTATATCTGGACAGCAAACTAACATGGAGCCGACATATAAACTATATATTACAGAAGGTTGGAAAAGCGCTGAACATACTCCGATCCATCACAGGAACATGGTGGGGAGCAGATCCTTCTACTCTACTAATCTTGTACCGATCCTTAATCCGTTCAGTAATAGATTATGGAAGCACCCTGTTCGGAAACGCGCCAAAATACGTCTTGGAAAAACTGGACAGGGCTCAACATAGGGCCATAAGATTATGTCTAGGAGCAATGAGGTCTAGTCCTACCAATGCTCTTCTGATAGAAGCAACGGAAATGCCCCTTTCTATACGCCGGGAACTTCTTACAAACAAATACCTCATTCGCATCTTTGCTATAAAGGAACATCCTTTACTAAAGAAGCTGTCAGTAATGAACAGAATACTCACAATGAACGGACCACCACCAGCGAAAAGAGTGCCTCTACTATCAAAAGGATACAAGGAATATGAAAAGATTAAACCACTCGTATTAAAAAGCCGCATTATTCCAGGCTTCCTGTATCCATACGAATTTCAGTTCCTGAAACTACAAATATATTATCTACCAGAAAATATCATCCGGAGTAACAACATCAATACAGCAATTTCACACTTCTTGAACAAAACTTGGCCCAACTACATCCATATTTACAGCGACGGATCTAAAACTACGGAAGGTGCAGGATACGCTTATTATTGCCCACATACTAACGAGTACGGACAAACATTACTACCTGCAGAGACGTCAATTTACACAGCGGAAACTATAGCCATGTGCGCAGCTATCAAGTACGGACTAGATAAGCACTTTCCAAGGATCTTAATACTTACTGACGCTAAGAGCGCTCTCCAGAAATTACAGAACCCAGTATGGAGTAACAAAATGCATCAATACCTGTATGAAATAATAAGATTAGCTTCAGAAGCTTCTTCAGTTGGCATACAAGTACATTTTCTCTGGATTAAAGGTCATATAGGAATAATGCACAATGAAATCGTCGACCAGCTAGCGAAACAGAGCATCAACGAAGGGCACTTTGCAGGCATTCAGCTACCTTGGAGGGATTTTATCCCACTAGTCTCTAGGAAGGCATACCTCAGTTGGAATGAAGACTGGTCCCGGACGCAGCTACTAAGAGGAAAACACTACTCAGCAGTACAACCTACAATACCGAAGACACCCTGGTTCGCAGAGCACAATATTGCAAGAAGACACGCAACAACAATCATTAGAATGAGGCTAGGACATGGTTGTTATCCTCACCACTTATGCCGCCTTCATATAATAGAAAGACCTATATGCACCTTAGACCAAGAAATTTCAGACCTCAATCACATCATTCTCTCCTGTTCACGGTTTCAATCACAACGAAAACGTTTCTACAGGCGCCTCGAACAGCTTTCAGTCAAATTCCCTGCGAGTGTTACCACAATTCTTCAATCAAAAAATGTCCAAATCTACAAGGCAATAGTTCGCTTCCTTCAAGACACAGAACTGACGATTTGAAGCCTCCAATACTCTGTAAGAAGAAAATATCAAACAAACATTAATGTCTAATGCTGGCTAAATGGTCTCAGACCAAAGGGCAAATAAATAAATAAATAAATAAATAAAATAAAGATGCATTATATTGTCTCTGGCAGAGAGACAAGTTAAGAGAGTGTGTGAAGTGGTGTATTGAAAGTATTATTTCATGTTAATGGTGTTTTTGGGTGGAAGTGTTTGCTTCATATAGTTTAATTCATTAGTGCCCGTTTCTATTAGGTGACTAGGATGTATGACGATGAAGGTTGGTGGAAAAACAATACGCTTTCTGATTGCATATTATTGCTTATGCCAGAAATACATGTAGTTTGAAAATGAATTACAGATCAGTATGAGGACGGCGAGGAGATATCTTCGGAATTATGGCAAGAAGCTTGCTGGATAGTCATAAACGCATATTTTGATGAAAAAGGCCTTGTGAGACAGCAACTCGACTCATTCGATGAATTCATTCAAATGTCTGTTCAGAGAATTGTCGAAGATGCACCACAGATTGAACTTCAAGCAGAAGCACAGCATACTTCAGGAGAAATCGAAAATCCAGTAAGGTTCACATTTGTTTCCTTTTTATTAATACAGCAGTTATTGATTAAATTTGGTCTTGAAACACAACCAGTTTCATTATGATGTATGCAGCATCATAATTTTTGCTATGGTGACTGTATGATTTTCTGTGTATGTGTTCCAGGAAATACTTTGCACTGGTGATTATGTGAATTGTGTTAAAAATGTTATAGCTTCATGTATGCAGGATACTAGTACTTATTGTGCACTGGCAGCTGCATACAGAAGATTGCTCCCATCCTTTTGTAGTATCCCATATTAATACTTTTGATAACATATATGAAGAACATTCTTACAGGCTATGAGAGATGCTGTAATGGTTACTGTTCAAAGTACAAGCGTAAAAATTTCTCCTTTCCGGTTGAAAGTGTCTTTAACTACTTCCTTGGCTTTTAGTCTTCAAGAGAAAGTTTATCTACGTGACAGGAAATGGGTAACAAAGGAGGGTCAATAAACGTCTTGAGATGATTCTAAGGTAGTTGTAGTCAGAATTCGGCATGGCAGCCACCGTGCACAATGCATCATGGAATATTAGTTGTTGTTCTGGTCCAGGCTACATTTCAACTTAACCACAATATTTGTTACTACTGCGTCTTGAAAGTTGGCACATGTGCTGCATTAGGAACACTGCATTCACTATGATGGCAGTTACACATTGACTAACACTGCATAACCCAGGGATTTGCATTTGATTACTTCTGTCTTGTGTTTTATTGGTGTATATTTTTTCTTAAATAACATGTTAGTTATATTTTCATCCTGATAGAACATTGTTTTACTGGCTGTACTTTGCATGGGATTACTGGAGATCGCGATTCCGCCAGGATTTGTCATCATAATACTGCAGTGGGCAAACGCAAGACTCCACTAGAAATTCTTTCCGAAGTACATTTAACGGTTTCATGCTGGTCCAGGCTGTATTACAACCTAATTTCTGCTTGAAAATAATAGTCCAGGCTGTATTACAATGGAATTACTGCTTGCAAATAATACGTCTTGCAACTGACTACAACAGTATTCCAAAGAAATATTACTGAATATTGTTGTAGCAGAATTACGATCTCCATTGGACGCCTTTGCACTGCAGCCACTGTGTGAAATGTAGCAATGTTCAATAGTAAACTCTCTGTAGAATCTCATTGTTATTCTGCATTAGGTATTCGTGATAATGGAAAACAAGATGCTGTAAATTCCATAATGGGTTATGGGGGGGGGGGGGGAAAGGTTCCTTAGACATAATGCCTTAATGAAGTTTTCCATATGTTCCAATTGTATGTAGGGTCAGCTGGGGTAAATATGAGACACACAAAAAATATATTTAATTACGTCAAAAGTTACAAAAAAAAAACATATTAACTAGGAAAGATATTGCACAACTGTTAACCATAAAGGGGTAAGTGCAAAATGAACATTAATGTGGTTGCAAAACATTAAAAGTGCAGACTAATTGTTTTGTTGTTTGTGTACCGAGCATGTTCGCTGAGCAGTAACGCTCTGGCCTCCCATTCGGAAGGATGTGGGTTCGAATCCCTGTCCACCCATCCAGTTTTGGGTTTTCCATGGTTTCCCCAAATCACTCAGGGCGATTGCTGGGTTGGTACCTTCAAAGGGCAATGGCTGAATTCCTTCCTGTTCCTTGTCCTCAGTCCTTTCCCACCTCTAATGACCTCAGCGTCAATAGGCGTAAAGCCAGAAGAAAAGAAAATTGTTGTGTGATCCTTATTTAGGAAGGATTGTGAAGTCTTTCTACATCAAAAGGCAACATAAGTATTCTGTGTCAGAAGATATATGCCCTAAAATCTGTGCAGTTGTTATACAATACAATACATTCATTTTCCATTGATCCCAATATAAGAAACTGGCTCTGTGGGATGTGGAAAGTTGTCAATTTACAGATAAACAGTTGCATAACAAAATAATACGTACACCAGTAGATGTTCAGTCGTAGGATATATGGTACATTAAACAATTCTATAACAAAATAATACATACACCAGAAGATGTACAGTCATAGCATACATGGTAAATTAGTTATGTAAACTACATTTACACACGCTACTGGCAGTTATTTTGTAGATACTTTAGAAATAAATTCTTCGACAGAGAAGAAGGAGTTGTCAATTAAAAATTCTTTCAATTTTTTCCTGAATTTATTCTTATTATCTGCTAGACACTTAATATGTGTTGGGAGCTTATTGAAGATATCTAGCCCTGAATACCGGATCCCTTTTTGAACAAATGACAGTGACTTGTAATCCTTGTGAAGATCATTTTTACTTCTGGTGCCATAATTGTGTATTTTACTATTTGTTTCAAACAAAGTATAATTTGTGACTACAAAGGACATTTTTTTTGTTTTTGCTGTCGTCAGTCTGTAGACTGGTTTGATGCAATCCTCCATCCCTTCCTATCCTGTGCTAACCTCTTCATTTCTACATACCCTTTACAACCCACGTCCTCAATTATCTGCTTCATATATTCTAATCTCTGTCTACCTCTACAGTTCTTACCTTCAACTGTTCCCTCCACTAACAAATTAACCAATCCAGCATGTCTCAAAATATGAACTACCAGCCTGTCTCTTCTTTCTGTAAGGTTCTTCCACAAACTTCTTTTCTCACCCATCAGTTCCAAAACTTGTTCATTTCTTACTTTGTCTGTCCACCTAATTTTCAGCATTCTTCTGTAGCACCACATTTCAAATGCTTCAAGTTTCTTTCTTTCCGGTATTCCTAAAGTCCATGTTTCGCTACCGTAAAGTGCTGTGCTCCACACATAGAGTTTTAAAAAGTTCTTTCTAATTCCTAGATCAATATTTGAAACTAAAAGGTTTCCGTTTTTCATGAAGGCTCTTTTTGCTAGTGCTCTTCTGCTTTTAAAATCATTCCTGCTTCGGCCATCGGTTGTAATTTTGCTCCCCAAGTAACAGAACTCACTCACTTCTCCTATTGCATCAGATCCTATTTTTATATTTAATCTGCTAGTATTGGTATCATTTCTGCTACATTTCATCACTTTTGTCTTGCTTTGATTTATATTCAGTCCAAAATCTTCCTTCAGTATTTTGTTCATGCCATTCAATAACTTCTCAATATCCTCAGCCCTCTCTGCTAACAAGACAATGTCATCAGCAAATCGTAGCATACTGATTTTTTCTCCCTGAAAACTTATGCCGCATGGAAATTTTTCTTTGACTTTCTTCATTGCTTCTTCTACATACAAGTTGAATATTAACGGGGATAGACTACAACCTTGTCTCACACCCTTTTTAACTGATGCATGTCTCTCTTGATTCTCTACTTTTATTACCGCCACTTGATTCTTATATAGTTTATAGAGTATTCTTCTATCTCGATACTTTAGACCTGACTTCTTTAAAATTTTGAACATCTTGTCCCACCTAACATTATCAAAAGCTTTTTTTAAATCAACAAATGCCATAAAAGTATCTTTGTTTTTCTTGATCCGCCCTTCAAGTATTAATCTTAAAGACAGAATTGCTTCCCTTGTACCGCGATTTTTCCTAAACCCAAACTGATCTTCACCTACTATCTCTACATTAATGTGTATATATACTCAGCCGAAAATGTTAAAATCCCTAACTTCTTGGAAAGCTCTTCTTTGATTTGTCCCTACAACTGATTACAATTACTCTTTGGTTAAAATTTTAAAATATGAATGTCTAATACCTTTTAAGATTATCCCCACACACATGCCATACATGTATCCATGTTTTCCATCTAACATTAATTTTAGGACTAATATTAACTCTCTTGTATCTAAAATTATCTTTGACTCGTCTACCCTCACTTTCCTTTATATTCTTTGATACGAAGCAAGTGTTTTCAAATGTAATATATAATAATTTTCACATTTGTCAGTTTCTAATTTCTTTGGAAGTTTGAAGGTGGCACTTCTATGTAAAAACTGTTAGAACCTTTCCTTTCATGCAATATTTTGCTGTCAGTTTGAGCAATCTTTAAATTCAGTTATTTAATAATGAACTTAGCACTGTTGATGGAACTCCTGCTGACTTATTTGAGTTCCAATATTTCAAAGCTGTGTCGAATTCTCTCCTTAATAGTAGCTCTTATGTCTATTGTGAATAAATTGAAATGTTTACAAATAAAAAATAAACTTCCAATTGTAGATAGTAAATGGGATGATGATGTTATACTATGTGCTTTTATTCATAGTCCAAACACAAAGATTTTTTTTGTCTTTGTTTGGTTAGCCAAAATGACCAGGATCAACAATTAGAAAAGTAGGCCCTTGTAAAAATTTTCTTCTTAGTTCTCCTGAGGTTTAGCTTTAAGGTTGTAGACACTGCATTCCAGTTTGCAATGGAAAAATTATTAAAAATTTGGTGACATTAATTTTCTTCTGATGAAATGATAGCTACTAACCATTATAATTACATCCATTTGCTATAATGTCAATTATTGGATTTGTTTTTTTTGCAGCCACGTTACTTGCTTAAATTTGAGCAGATCTACCTTTCAAAGCCCACACATTGGGAGAAGGACGGCGCTCCTTCGCCGATGATGCCCAACGAAGCCAGGTTACGGAACTTGACTTATTCTGCTCCACTATATGTCGATATTCTGAAGACAATTGAAAAGGATGGAGAAGAGCCCATTGAGACACAGCATCAGAAGACCTTCATAGGTTTCCTATATCTTATTAGATTTCTATCGAAATAAGTTTTCATTATTAGTGTTAAACCATTAGTTATTTTGATATTTATAAGTAATTTGCTGGGGACTGTAAAATGATCACTCACCAAAGTTGTAGGTGGGATGGCTGCAACTTATAAATCACCTTGCACGCGCGTCATTCAAGGAAGGCAGCTACAAGAGTTCCCTGTGCAACGTTAGTTGTGTTAGGAGGCGGTGACACAGTTTAATGGTTTCAATGATAATTCTCGTTGCTAGTTTCGTCGTTTTCTTCCTTTTAATAATTTTTTATGCTGTTCCATTATCTGATTCAGGTGTCAGAAATAATATGCATTTAATTGTTTTTTTTATTGAAGGTAGGCTGAGTAACAAAAAAATTCCTTTAAGACCCGTTCTGCATTTCTGAAAACTCTTGATGGAATTACTAATATGATTGGAATCAAAACTTCTCTCCGAAAAACTACTGGTTCCACAACAACAATTCTGTCTAGTTTTTATTTTCGTAACAATATACACAATATGTAACTCTATTGTCGACTAACTGTGATCTATATCTTTTTTTAGTCAAGTGATAATAAGAATCGTCAGTGAATGTCACGCTAGACTCTTCGTCATACAACTTTATTTTCTCTAATTTCTCAATTTAAATAAACAAATAAATAAATGATTAATATTAAAATTGTTAAATTCAGTCTCACTACAACAGGTTATGGAGCTATGGTTAGAAATCAGTTTGCGGCAAACAGTATGCACTCTTGGGAAGAGGTGGACAGACTGGTTTGAAGAAAGGGGCCAATAATGATGGTGTTGTCAGTTACCACTGATGGGAAGAGAGGCAATTACTAGAGAATATGGCCAGCTCAGGGACATGTTGTTAAACAAATTTCCATCCCTGCAGAGTTTAGAAGTAGTAGTGGTTTCTGAAAACACTCTTGTAACTCTAACCGTGAAGTAGTAGTTCCAGTTGTGGGGAGTGGGATGGGTAGCAACTGGATGTTCTAGGTGTTTGGTGTAAATGCTGCTCACTTTCCTTGAATGAAAATATATGTTGAAGCATAACGTTCAGTTCTGTTAGAAGTAGATTTCTGAGAATGCCATCTTAACCGACATTCTTGGGCCATACAAATTTTTGCCATCTCATGTTACTATGAAGTCACAAGAAATACTGTGTTTTTGAATTTATCTTGTATTTTGCGTTATTGCAG
Source organism: Vandiemenella viatica (assembly GCA_031002005.1). Classification (NCBI taxonomy): domain Eukaryota; kingdom Metazoa; phylum Arthropoda; class Insecta; order Orthoptera; family Morabidae; genus Vandiemenella; species Vandiemenella viatica. The sequence goes on from CM061920.1 coordinate 3,745,610, forward strand.
CATTACTTCCTACAACTTTGATAAGTGAGGGGTTTCCATACCCTATTCTTTTTTTTTTATTTATTTACGTTACCTTAAATCATTTTTTTTTATTCTTTTTGTAATTGTTTTGATGTTTCTGAAATATCTGGTCATTGCATCATACTATCTCCATATTTGGTATTATAGGAAAAATTCCAATAATGCTTCGTTCTACCTACTGCCTGCTTAGTGGCCTGACGGACCGTGATTTGACTGAGCTGAACGAATGTCCACTTGACCCTGGTGGTTATTTTATAATCAACGGCTCAGAAAAGGTAAATAAGTTTGTAATTATTAATGTCTATTCCTTCTCAAGAAGTATAATTTTAAAATACCATAAACTGATATTTAAGTGATTTGCTTCATGAATGTTGTTTCATCATGTCTTAAGTTGTACTTTTCCAGCTTATCTATTCAGACTTATTTTTGCTGTAGGAGTTTGTAGTTGTACCATGAAGATTGGATTGCAAAACTGCAAATGTCGGGATGCTTCCTTCAAAAGGCCATGGCCGAATTCCTTCCCATTCCTTGCCACCCCCATCCTTTCCCGTCTCTAAAGACCTCGCTATTAGAGAGACATTAAGCACATGGCAAAACTGTGTTGCAAAATGTGGTTTTTGGGTCTCAGTTTTTTCTAATATTTTAATACACACATGCCCCTTTCATCCTCCTACACTGTCTCCTTCATTTCTCATAATCTCTGTTTTCCCTCACTTTTTTCTTTATCTGTTCCATCTCTCAACACTTAAATCGGTGAAAATTTTTCAGAATGGGGAACATTTTGATTTTGGTGTTTGGGGAAATTGGTGTTTGAATCCTGGTCTTAACCATTTTAAAGATCTTCACATGAGGACGCCGGTTCGAATTCTCGTCCGGGCATCCACGGTTTCCCCAAATCACTCCAGGCAAATGCCGGGATGCTTCCTTCAAAAGTTCATGGCTGAATTCCTTCCCATTCCTTGCCCCAGTCCCATCCCCACCTCTAACCACAACGTCAATGAGGTATAAACCCATAAGTAAAAAAAAAAAAGGGAAAGATGTGTACACATCCAGCCCTACCACATAAAACCATCTTATTTAATAACTAGTTTGATCTAATACTGACTGTATGAGATTGTAGAAGATGAGTCTGAGGAAACTGTTACCAACAGTAGATTACATCCAACACGTAGCTATTTTGATATTGATTGCCAGAGATTTACAGAGTGAATATCGATTATTGACTAAAGATGAATACGAAGAGAACCAAGTTTGTGAAAATTGGTGAACGATAAACATTGTAAAGTTGAATAAGCAGAGTTTAATTTAGATTCAGATTGCCAGCTGAATTCCAAGATCTAATTTTGGCGACCCACGTCAACAAGAAGCTGCTTGTCTATGCCGTCAGCAATCAAATGATATGGTTTCTGGTTCGATTCATCTCACCAGTCATTTTTTTAATATAATTTTTCTGCCCCATTTTCTTGTAATGAGAGGTCGCTTGTATTTAACTGTGATACCTTTCACAAAGAGGAAGGGGGGGGGGGGAAGCAGTATGTCACCTGTTACGTCGTCCTCCCTGTCTCTACTGATTCACTTCCCACGTTCAGTGTCCGGTGATGTTTGTGGATAGGCGCCAGCTTCACTGGAATATTGTGGAAGGCATTTACTTCTGTTTGTTTCTGCTTGGCGCTTGAAACAAAATTTTACTTTTGCTTGTAAAATTATTTTTATTTTAAAAATGTTTTACTTCTTCCCCATGCTAAAGTATAATTTTGTTATAAAATATGGTCAAACTTGTTCAGTGACAGCACGTCTCGTGAGAAATGCCAAGAATTCTTTTTTTAAATTTTAATTGATGTCTGTCAGTTGTATCCTTTTTGAATATTGCAAGTTTCTTAATAATGATCCAGTCTTCATAAAATACAGTATATCACAGTTTCATTCAACTTTCCACATAATTAGCTTCGACATTTACTGTTCATCTATTCTTTTAAAACCCATGTTTGCAATTTGTTTCTGTGTATCAAACATAAATTAAACTTAAGTGATTTGGGGAAACTGAGTTTTCTTATCTCTGAAAAGACGTCATTTAATAACAAAAGAAAGATTTGTTGCAGAAATGTATTGTAAAAATATCAAAAAATGGTTGGTGATTAAAAAATCGATAAGAAATTGAAATACTATCATTATCTAACAATGTCACAAACTTGTGTGTGTTGACTGTTACCATCTGCTTTATTTTTGCTACTACATTCTTTTTTAACTATTTAGTCAAATACAACACCAAAGATGACTAAAGTGGAGTGAAATGATGTTTGGAATGGTGTTTTATGGATAAGTATGTGGTGCTGACAGTATAGGTTTTTATGTCTCTGCCTAGGTTCTCATTGCTCAAGAAAAGATGGCAACAAACACCGTGTATGTGTTCAGTATGAAGGATGGTAAATACGCCTATAAGGCAGAGATTCGCTCGTGCTTGGAACACTCGTCCCGTCCCACCTCGACATTGTGGGTGAACATGATGGCACGAGGCGGTCAGGTAATTTTAAGCTCGTGTCTTGTTATCTTCTGTAACACTTCAAATGACCAATGTTCTTCATTTCACCAAATTCCTAAACTTCTAATATTGGAAAGCAGTACATTATTTCATATGTTTATAAATGAAATTAACTTGTTTCAGAGTATCAAGAAGTCTGCCATTGGTCAACGTATTATAGCGATTTTGCCGTATATCAAACAGGAAATCCCTATTATGATAGTGTTCCGTGCATTGGGATTTGTCGCTGACAGAGATATTTTAGAACATATCATATATGACTTTGATGATCCAGAAATGATGGAAATGGTAAAAAAATATACTTCATTTATTCATATATTTTTTTTTTTGTATTGGCATTGACACCAAAATTATTTTTCATTGTCGTTTGATGGTATGCAAAACAAATGTGTAGTATATAGTGAAATTAATCAATGTAATGAAGTTATGTGTGAATGAAATTTATTTCAAAAACAGTAACTCACCAGACAGAGAAATCAAGACCATAAAATTTGAAGTTTTTGTTCATCTGTCATGCAAAAACTATCAGATGGATTTAAATGAAGTTGCAGGTGGTGATAGCTTATGTAATATAATTATAATATTTTTTAATAGTTTTGAAGAGCAAAATTGTTGAATCATTTATTTTTTTATTTTATTTTAAACGGTCAAGCTAGAAATAGATCTTCCAATGAGTGTTATTTCTTCTACATGCAACATGGAGCATCTATATTAAAACAAGAATTTATTTCATAGCAATTTAACAATAAAATTTTGAAAATCTTATATATGAAAAATCTGTTATCAAAACTCTTTGGAAAAACTATTAAAATATTCATGTTTCATGTATAACAGACAATCTTGGGTATTTGGCTTACTAAACTTCTCAGTTTCTATTGCTTATTACCTAAACACAGAGCTTGCCATTTTTTTTTACAGGTGAAACCATCTCTGGACGAGGCTTTTGTGATCCAGGAACAGACTGTTGCCTTAAACTTCATTGGGGCCAGAGGAGCAAGGCCAGGTGTAACCAAAGAAAAGCGTGTCAAGTACGCACGTGAGATATTGCAGAAGGAAATGTTGCCCCACGTTGGTGTTTCAGACTTCTGCGAGACAAAGAAAGCTTACTTCCTTGGGTATGTTATGGCTTAAAAAATGAAAATAATCTACCATAATAATTTAAACTGAATGATACGAAAAATAGGGGTGTCATATAGGTGATAGTTAAATTTCCTCAGAGCAAAATTTAATTTGCTCACTTGTACAGTTTTGCATCATAATTTTTAAAATTATGATCTTTTCTGTCTATTTTGTGCACTGTTTTATTATTAACTAGCTGTTACCCATGATTTTGTATGCATGGACTTAGGATTTTGATTGCTAGAATTGGATATAGAAAGCTGAAAGTTACCTAAGATATGTCACAAACAACACTGAGTTTGCATAATATGATGGGAACATCATCGATATACCATTGTTCCGTTGAACATGTCTTATGATTAAAAATGTTATTCATACCATTAAAAAAGTATCCTATTTCCTTCCTAAATATACAAAGTAGCCGGCCTCGGTAGCGTAGGGGGTAGAGTGCTAGCTCCGCGTGCCGAAGGCTGCCGGTTCGAATCCGGCCACGGGCATGGATGTTAAGTGTTGTGTGTCTGTGTGAATGTCCTGTCCGTCCTGTGGCGTCCATACATTGGAAAAAATACACATTGAGCTGGCTGTATGGCCTCCGTTGCCGAATGCCATTAAAAAAAAAAAAAAAAAAATACAAAGTAATTCCCTGTCATCGGTGTACACATAAAGTAGTCAAAATGTAATAAAAAGATGGAAACTTACTTTTGCATACTTAACATTATTCGTTTAGCTCAAACACCAACTGCCTGTGGAACCAGTATAACGTGAATAAAGTAAACGCTTAAGGCACTCTTCTACCGCCTACGATTTGCCACACATTCCAGCCCTGAATTTATGGGACCTGCATTTCAACATGGTATCCTTACTACAAAATCCTAAGCTTGACACCGAGCGTGGTGGTGTAATGGCTAGCGTTCTGGCCTCGCATTTGGGAGGACGGCGGTTCGAATCCCCGTCCGGGCATCCAGATTTGGGTTTTCCATGGTTTCAAAAATCACTCCAGGCAAATGCCGGGATGCTTCCTTCAAGAGGCCATGGCCAAATTCCTTCCCATTCCTGGCCCCCAATCCTTTCCCGTCTCTAAAGACCTCACTGTTAGAGAGACGTTAAGCAGATCAAAAAAAAAAAAAACTTAGCTTGGCTCAAACTATGAAAAACAATTCATAGAAACTTTTGCTCCCAATGGAGATTGGACCTGAAGCCTCACGGGAAATTTCTTAAGAAGAAAGCACCTTATCCCCTACGCTACCAGACCAGACGTATAGATATTATGCATCTGTCTGTCACAGTTCAGATCATCATCATCATTATCGTTGGTGACCATCTCCAGTTTCCCGGGTGTAGTTTACGAGGCTTGGTTGTTATAGATGATTGTTTTCCACCTTTTCCTGTCCAGAAAGGTTTCTCTGTCTGTGATGTACTCCCAATTCCAGCCTCTTCTCTCTATGTCCTCCTTCAGTTGGTCTGTCCATCTTCTTCTTGGTTTTCCCACTGGTCTTTTGTCCACTATCCTTTTTTCCAAATAAGTTTTTGGCAGTCTTTTTCCTATTCATTCTCTTCACATGCCCAAACCACCGAAGTCTTGATGACCTAAGTCTCTCTTCCATGGATTCCCTTAACTCTAGGTTTGATCTAATTTCATCATTCTTTATGCTGTCAAGTCTAGTTTTCTGGAGGGCCGTTCTAAGAAACTTCATTTCACATGCCTGGCTCTTGCGAAGGTCCCTTGATGTTAGTGTGCATGTTTCCAAAGCATATGTGTGAATAGGAATGAGCTATGATTTGTACAAGACAATTTTTGTTCTTCTGGGAACCTTCATGTCCCATAGTAAGCCTCGCACGGTACTGTAGAAGTTGGCTCCTTTGGTTACTCTACTCATTATTTCTAACTCATTTCTACCATTATTGGCAATTATGCTTCCCAGGTAGCTGAATTGATCAACAACTTCAACTTGGTGGTCTTGTAATTTTATATGACAGTCTGTATTCTTTCGGCTTATTTTTAGTGCTACAGTTTTTTTTTTTTTTTTTTATTCAATTTCATTCCATATTCTTCAAACTTATCATTCCACATCTTCAGTTTGTTTTGTATTCCTTCTTCTGTTTCATCCCATACTGCTACATCATCTGCAAACACCAGTGCCTGTAGATCTCTATTGAATGTTCTTTTTATTTCTTTTAAGATGTTATCCATCACCGCTATGAACAGAAGGGGTGAAAGGACACTTCCTTGTTGTACTGCTTTGGTTGTACTATACCATTCAGAGTAACCATCCCCAACATTGACACAGCTCTTGCAGTTATTGTACAGTAATTGGATCTTTCTAATGAGCTACTCTGGTATTTTAAGTTTTCTTAGACGCTTCCAGATAGTTGATCTAGGAACATTATCGTATGCCTTTTCTAGGTCCATAAACACAATAATTAGGTTTTTCCCTCTTTCCCAATATTTTTCTACCAGCATTCTCAAGGCAAATATTAGATCTGATGTGCTTCTTCCAGCCCTAAACCCATGTTGTTCCACTTCTAAGATGGGCTCTAATATTGTTCGTACTCTAGCTTCAACTATCTTTTCCATAATTTTGAGGCCATGGGATAGGAGGGTAATACCACTGTAGTTTTCACTTTTCCTTCTGTTCCCTTTCTTGAATATAGGGATTATCACCCCTTTCAGATAGTTTTCATAATTCATTGACAATATGTATTATCTAAACAGAAAATAGTATCCTATGACCATCCTAATGTAAAATAGCATCTCCTTGTGAAATTTCATCATGATCGGATTAGCCGTTTAGCCCAAGAAACATAACAAACACAGACAGAGGAACAGAGTTACTTTCGCATTTATAATATTAGTATAGATGTGTGGATACACAATCATTACCTATTACTATAGTTGGACATTTTAAACAGTCAGTACATGATGGTATAAATATGTTACATTTGTAGTAACATTAAAGTTTTCATTTAATTATAGGCCTCAGATCATGCCCAGCTCGATTACAATTTTTACGCATGAATCGAAAGTGTAAATTTTTTTTTTTTTTTTGAACAAAGAATGAATGTTTTTCCGTTTGCAGTTACATGGTGCACAGACTGCTGCTCGCTGCCTTGGGTAGACGCGAGCTGGACGACAGAGATCACTACGGCAACAAGAGACTGGATCTCGCTGGACCATTGCTTGCCTTCCTATTCAGAGGGTATGCAGCAGCCTGTTTTGTTAGACATAATTGTTATTGTCTAATCGTAAGTTTTCCCGGCGGATCTGATGTTTGAAGATCTCTCGGGCGTGCAGCCGGGTCATTAGGTCGTAAATGTCCGAATTTTCGATGGCGTACCGTGCCATCATCTTCAGGTAGCGTCCAGTGGTCGGCGTGAGGAACGCAGTCCAGGACGCGACTGCTGGACTGCTCCGGGCGCATCGATATTTATACCCTCCGACCCCGCTTTCCCACTCCCGCCGGGTCGCTCCGATGGCGGTGGTGGGGGCGGTGCGTTACAGTGCGTCGAGCAGTGTCCATCAGTATCTACGCCACCTCCGTCGTGGGAGTGGGAAGGCGGGGTCGGAGGGTATAAATATCGATGCGCGCGGAGCAGTCCAGCAGTCGCGTCCTGGACTGCGTTCCTCACGCCGACCACTGGACGCTACCTGAAGATGATGGCGCGGTACGCCATCGAAAATTCGTACATTTACGACCAAATGACCTGGCTGCACGCCCGAGAGATCTTCAAACATAATTGTTATTGTTGTTCCTGTTGATGCTTAACTATAAAAACTAAACATGCTTGCTACTTTTTGTTTGTGTATATTGTAATTCTCCAATTGTTTATTCTTGACGTATTTTATGTAATGTAATTCTGAGTAAACTTCGCAGGTTATTCAAAAACCTGATGAAAGAAGTCCGCATGTATGCACAAAAAATTTATAGACAGGGGAAAGGACTTCAACTTGGAACTTGCAATTAAAACAAAGATAATCACAGATGGTCTGAGATATTCATTGGCTACAGGAAACTGGGGCGATCAGAAGAAAGCCCATCAGGCCAGAGCTGGTGTCTCACAGGTGAGTCGTCTCGCTCAGTCTGCCGCCTGCACGACATTCCGTTCCACTGAGGCTAAAGGGAAAATGCATAGTACTAATCAAGATCACATTTAAATTAATATTTGTATAGTTAAAGTTTTTAATTTTGTTCACCCCTTTTTATGTTATTTTGCTATGAAAATATTGCCACTGCTTTAACTTCTAAAACAATTTTCTAGAGCGTGAAGATAAAATAAATAAAATGTAATGTCGCAGATTACTATGAGTGATATTCATAGTGGATTTAATTTGCAGATTTTACCTTAAGATGCAGTTATAGTTATAGAGCAAAGTGTGATTCTATGATGAAATAAAATTTGTGAAATTCAGTTGAAATGGGAAATTACCATCACGACTTACATTCCATAGCAACTAAACTAAACTAAGAGATTTCAGTCAGTGAACTATTGTGTGTATTTCCAGAAAACTTCGGGACTATATAACATTAAAATGTGGAAAACTTGAAAATTTTTAGCCGACGGAGGAAATAATTTGGTTTTTTGTTGGAATTGATGGACATGGCTGTAACATTTTTGATGTACACATTGTCATCACTTTCAGTAATTTATCGCCTTTTGTGTCCTACTTCTAAGATAATAATTTCCACAAATATGTTCAAAAATCTTGGTCAGTGTGACAGAGTTATAAATAAAAATACTTTAAGACCTCAAATTTTATTTGTGACCTCTATAGATGTCATAGTTTATACTTGGAAGTTAATTGACCATGTTGAAATGTTGCCACACCAAACTCTGCTACATACGGCAAGTTCATGTTGAAATCCGAGTGCTGGTGTATTGGCTGTCCTGCCCTTTTTACTTTCTGTAGTCACCTAGACGAAAAAGCAGTAATTTCCAATCTCTGCTTTAAAAACATAAAAAAAAAGCACTCGTACATTTTCCCAAGCTTATATGTTGTAAATAGTAACAGTTTCCACTCTTTCTTATAGTTAAATTTACTTTGTTTGTTGAAAACAAATTCCAGCAAAAAGGTGACAGAGCAGCTTATTCATAGAAATCTTTATTGGTAAGAAGTAGTAGATTAAGCTTTTATTTTGACTTAAAATGTTAGTATAGCATCTATCTAAACCTATAAATCACAATTTCCAATTAATGAGTAATGGTTCAGGCAGGAAGAAATCAAACTGTTTACAGAGGGAATCAAAACAGAAATTAATAAAAAAAAAAAAGTTCTTGAATATGGAAGTAGGATACTGAGGAAAATAAAAGGGGGTGGGGGCAGATAATACATGCCTGTGGAGTACTACACAAACCTCTTTAAAACAATCTGTTTAAAAATGGGAGATCCTCTTGTGAAGATTGATTATGAGTGTTCATAACTGAAAAAATATATGGTTTTATTTTTTTGTGAAGTTCTGTTAACCCATATTTAGTTGTTTAAAATATATGTAAAGAATTTTGAAACACTGTATTTCTGTTGCTCAACATTAGTATAGTACCAGTTATTAAATCAAATCACCAGTTTTGAGTTTGGTGGTTTTTATTAACAGTCCTGTTTTGATAGTTGTAAATTGTGCCAACAGGTGTTGAACAGATTGACTTTCGCATCGACCCTTTCTCACCTGAGACGAGTCAATTCGCCGATCGGTCGCGACGGGAAGCTCGCGAAGCCCAGGCAGTTGCACAACACACTGTGGGGAATGATATGTCCCGCAGAAACGCCCGAGGGAGCTGCTGTCGGTACGTTTAACCCTCCTGGCCTTTACCGAATAAGGTAAATCGTCGTGTGCCGTAGTTGCAAGTGAGCGATTGTGACCCGTAGTAGCCCAGTGTCCGGCATTGTGTACCGACGGAGTTTGTTGCTCGTTTGGAATAGTAAGTTTGTACGACCAGAGTCGCCGGTCTCTCCGCTGGCCGGCTGACGCAGCATCTTTGTGTGAAAGGCCAATGTTTCGGCTGTTGTACTGCAGCATGGTTCCTTCAGAAACGACGGAGAATAACTGCCTGAACATTGGCTTTTGACAGAGTGATGCTGCGTCACCTGGCCTGGCGAGATAGCTTTTCTCCTTTAATTCATATTATCTGTTTTCATCATTTTGAAAGAAGCTAATTGAAACAAGTTTAAAAAGGGGACATGTAAAAGAAGTGAAAATATAATTATTAAAAAAAATAACAATGTATATATTGAAATAAGGTTCGCATATATTCTCACAAATTGCCATCAAACAAAATTGTTGTATAAAGCAGGATAAATTAAATATTTGACTAGGAGAATAATCACTGCTTACCAAAGCTAAAGGCCTCATCAGATCACACACACACACACACACACACACTCTCTCTCTCTCTCTCTCTCTCTCTATCTGAGCTTGGGTTGGCAGCTGAAAGTTAGCTGCTGCCATCACACAGCTAGCTCACTCTATTGTTGAAGAAGGAATTTAAATCTGAAATTTTCAAGGCTCAATATGTGTTCACGTCTACCCGTGCTGAAATCTTTTTCCAAAGATGTCTATCCTTGTTTTGACACTGCAGTAGCCTTCCACTATGGTAAGCAGTGGTTATTCTGCTATCCAAATGTTTTAACACACATAGGTGGCTGTGTTGATCATAGGCACTTGTGCGAACTCGGTCATATGTTTCCGTTTGTCTTGGAAAATCGCGTGATCTGAAATATTGTGTTTTTTGTATATTATTTTATGTTGCTATGGTGAGTGGTAGGAGTAATTTATCTTTCCTTTCCATATACAGACTTGTTCAGACAGGAGCAGATTTTGAATTTTTATTTTTCACAAACTATAAAAGATACAAATATGTGCCACATGTGACTATGTAGAGGAAGGTTCAAAGTTTTACTGTATACATTGACAGGCCACCATTTTCTAAGTGACAGACATCAAAACAGTAGTCCGTATTACACCGCGATTCACTAAAAGTGGGTGGCAGAGGGCGCATTGCACCAATCCTAATGTGTAACCATTTGTGCATAAGAAGGTATATATGGGATATGGCAGCAGGCACCCATAGGCTATTTTGAGGAACCATCCCAACATTTGTCTGGAGTGATGTAGGAAAACCGTCGTAAACCTTACGTTTTTGAAGATGACCAGCACTTTTCCCTTTGCACTAGCGCCCATCTTGTAGTAATTTCTTATGCCAATCGTAAATCTGTTTATCACGAGGTGGCTCTCTATTGAACTGAAGACATAATGCACACTGTACAGTAATTTTTATAAACGATCTCGGTGACAACGTTAATTGCAGGATGCGATTTTTTGCTGATGATGCACTTATTTATAGGGAAGTGAGGTGCTCCGACGATTGCTTAGAAATTCAGCGCGATCTGGATGTTATTTCGGAATGGTGCCGTGAATGGCAGCTTACACTTAACTGTAAAAAGTGCAAAGCAATGCACATAAGTAATAAAAAGACCCCGCTTGCTCAGGAGTACAAAGTTAACAATTCAGTTGTTGACACTGTAGATTCCCTGAAGTATCTAGGCGTAACAGTACAAAGCAACATGAAATGGGACTTGCACATAACTTCCGTTGTAGGAAAAGCTAATTCCAAACTACGATTCATAGGACGTATTTTGAGAAGTTGTAATGCTCATACAAAGGAAATAGCGTACAAAACACTAGTGCGTCCACATTTGGAATACTGTTGTGGAATTTGGGATCCGTATCGCAGGGGATTGATTGACACATTAGAGAAAGTACAGAGAAGAGCAGCTCGATTCGTGACTGCTAGTTCCAGTCCTTACGTGTCACAGAGCTGATTCGCAGGTTGGGCTGGGATTGTTTGGCGGACAGACGACGTCGTTTTCGTTTGAATTTGCTGGAGAATAGGCGAAAATCTTTAAGGTACGAGTGCAACGAAATACTTCTTCCACCAACCTATTGACCGGAGGGATAAGATTAGAGAAATAAGATGCCGTACTGATTCATTTATGTATTCCTTCTTTCCTCGATCTGTTCGGGATTGGAATGCGCAGAATTAGGATTGGTGCTTAGCACCCTCTGCCACCCACAGTATTTGTGATTTGCAGAGTATAGATGTAGATGTAGATGTAACAATGGATTCACTTTTTACATACTGCAGCGTATAAAATAACATCTCCTGCGGCGTTGACATTTCCATGTAAACAGACAACGAGTTGGTGGCACCGAATGTAAATAATAGGCAAAGGTTACAAGCTTTCAACCTTCCTCTATCCACTGATGTGTGAGACATATTCACATCTTTTATAGTTTGAGTAATAAAAATCGGCTCCTTTTTGAATAACCCTGTATGTATTACCAAGTGGTATATATACCAGGGTGAGCAAGGTGGGTAAAGTATTTTTCAATGCATAGGTAGGCTTTTCAGCTCTGCGAGGTGATGAAACCTGTCTGTTGAAATGCTTAAAATAGTTGACTATCATCTGAATGTTTTTGATACTATTTTAAGTCAATGCTGAAATAACTCTTTGGCAGGGGTTTCAACCTTCTCTTGATCTCCTGAAATGACCTTGGTATGTTGAGCCATAGAGCCTCTAAAACACTTTTATCACAACCTCAACTCTTGTGTAAATTTTTACTAATTCATTGCCTTATTGAGTACAATTCATTCTGATGGTGTAAAACTATGCCATTGGACCTTTTTCTGCGTACTGTTTTCATTAAATACCTTTGATTCATTCTGTGCTTCATACCTCTTAAGTAACATTTCTGACCTGAATAGTATTTTTTCTATGTTTGATATTATTTTTGCAGGTTTGGTGAAGAATTTGGCTCTGATGGCATATATATCTGTCGGTTCCCAACCATCGCCTATTTTAGAGTTTTTGGAAGAGTGGAGTATGGAAAACTTGGAAGAGATCGCTCCTTCTGCTATTGCTGACGCCACTAAGATTTTTGTTAATGGATGTTGGGTAAGGAACTGAATTTCATGCAGATATCTCAAAATCCAGAATATTGTAATATTCATATATTTTGAAATACCTACAATATAGAGATCATCTCTGTTCATCTTTAATCATCCTGTTAATGCTTCCAAGTTGATAGAAATTCTTTAAGTTTTACATATTGAAAGTTAGAGTCGGGTAAAGTGTGTATTTTAGGCAGATCAGGTCATGCGATCGTGACCTTCTATCAAAAACTAATTTTAGTCCCTTTTAGGCCGGTTGTCCACTGGAACCAAATTTCGACCGAACTGCATTCGTCCTGATCTGACAGCCGTGCAGTTTGTCAGATTAACCTCGTCCACTGCAGCCGAATAATGTCCCACGCATATTATCAATGCATCATTCTTGCTTCAACACCAAGCTAACGTGGTGTTTTTATTAAATGTATAGTTACTTAAATTTCGTAAAAATAGAATTTACTTTTCCCTTGCGAAATATTACAAGAGTAAGGGTCATATTTAGAATGTGTAGACACTTTGGCTGAACCTGTGATGCGCGCCCAGCCATGCAAATATTTTGAAATTCAACCTCGTTATAGTTATCTAACCAAAAGTCTAAAATAAGCATTTGAAATTTATTATTTAATTGTAGAATATTTTACTATATTGATTACTATTATGACAATATAAGTTATTGGCCTGCAGCATTATTTTTGATAATTTACAGGTACTCTGGAAAAGATTGGGAAACACTAGCTTAGTAGCTTTATTAATGCAACGAGGCAATATTGTTTCTGCCTTAGTTCCTTTCAAGGAGAATTACTCAAGTTTATTGATTCACGTAACAGAAAACAACTCTCAAGCGATATGTGTTCTGCTGTCAGAAACGGTGCGTCACTGTCAATGTGGTCATCGAAGACTGTGCCAAATTAAGAAAGTATGGTGGACTATGGGGCCATAGGCATTCAATTTTTTTTACATTCCACTGTTTTTTAAAAAGTTACCTGAATTTTATAAATACAAAGAAAAGGTTTCGTAGATGTCTAACTGAATTGATTATATTTTTCATCCAACTAAACAAACAAATTTAACAATTTATGATATTTTTAAAATTATTTTTATTAATATTGTACACTACAATCAAACCAAAAAATTTAATTTTCATGCTTTTCATATTTGTTTATTTAGGATGTTTATATTTATTTTTTAATATTTTTATTTAATGAAAAAAGTTAACTCACAGGGGGCCTTTAAAACAATGAATGCTTAATCATGCCTATTGGGTAATCCAGTATTGCCTGTAGGTCAACTCGGCGGTTTTTCACAAATCAGTCATTGTTTGTTTACTTACTGGTCAATCTTAAAGCATTTATCATTGATTAATTTTATTTATTTAATCCGGCGGGACATGCAGGTAATGACACTTAACATGTTGCAGATTTTTAAGCTGATTCTTAGCCAACTCTGATCTCTTCTTCCAGGCGCCTTTCACTTCAACAATTAAAATCAGTAAACCCTCAAAAAGTTCAGTGTTGTCACTACCTGAGCAAATGTCTTCGGCCACCACTGCTTTTAGTTTTGGTTGCCTGTAAGATTGGTCTAGTTTCATTAGTTTATCTTTTTCCCAATCCTTCCAGTTTTCTTGTTCCCTTTGTTTTTTGACCGCGTTTCTTTCTTTTATAGTATTTTTGTGCAGTCTGTGAGAGACGCCTGTTGTCGATCCCAGCTCTGTATAGTGAGTGATCTCGTGGCTGGCCGTTTTGCTAAAGTATGTATTGTTGACGATGAGGTTGGGGGGGGGGGGGGCGGGTTCCACAGGAGGCCAAGATGGAGCTACATGGTTTATGCACACTCCCTTATCAGCTATAATTAATAGTTGAATGACATAGAATTGAATGCACATAAATAATTTTTTTTTTTTACAGTGTTAGAGGATACTGTAATACTGTGTTGATATGTAGTCTCTTGAAATTACATACATTTCATGTAGCTTACGGTTAAAGGAATCTCTTCCTTGTTTTATGACTTGATGGATGGGATATTTTATAACCAGATTTTATATATGGTATTATTTTCTGAGCGGTGATATGTAGAACTTACACAACGTTAAGCTGCTTTAAGTATATCATCTTCAAGAAATATTAACATGTAACCTGTGGTTGATGCTACTCAAAGATAGTGCTTAATAAACTCTCAGCCATCCTCCTCATCTGTCACTGAAGTTTTGAGATTATGGAGACATTGATGTAGTACAGTTGAACTCCAATTATCTGAATTCCGACTATACGAATCGATGAATATCCGAATCGCTTTTTTGACTCATCCCACCGAAGAATTGTTGGAAAGAGAGAATGGCCATTTTAAAACAACCTTTTTACTGCCAAAAGTCACAAGTATGTTGCAACCAACGGACCAGTCTGTTATCGAAACCATGAAACACCATCACAAAAGGCAACTTTTAGGGAAACTTTTGGTGGAGGGTGAAACGAAGGTGGTGTGTTGGCTGACCACAAAAAAATAAAATTGAAAGATTGCCCTTACATGGTGGCGGGAGCGTGGAGCTTGGTTAGCGCAGTGACATTAAGACATACCAACTGAACGAGAGAAGGAAAAGGAGAAAAATGAAAAGGAAGCTTAAGAAAAGGAAAGGGAAGAGACGGGAGAAGATGGGGAAGATGTGTCACTTGAAAAATTGTGAGCCACTGTTTTAAAAATTCCTGAATGTTCAGAAGTAAATGCTGAATATATAGGAGAGTGGGTGGCGTGTGATTCGTCAGACCCTGGGTATGAAATTCTAAATGATGATGTACTTATTAAAAGTGTGAGAGAAGAAAGTGTCGAGGAAGAAGATGACCTGAATGTCGAAGTTGAAGCAGACACGGGACCATCAGCTAGGGAAGCATTTGCCAGCCTTGAAACTGCGTCAGCCCGAGTGTGACCACATGCAACTTCTCACTGTCAAGCGGATGCGTGACTTGACTGCCCCAAAATAGATGACTGTGGTCAAACAGCTTACTTTGACCAAGATGTTCAGCAAGCAATGACTTTTATTTACAGTATGGTACGTACCTACTCTACTAATGTACAGCACTTGTAAGTGCACTTGACATTTAAAAGTGTTAGCTTTCCATTTAATTAATTAAAAGCTTTTTTTTCCTTAAAAATATTTCTGCCATTTTCATCATATGTAAAGTAATTAATTAAAATAGACCCTTTTTCAGAAAAAAATCCAAATATTTAACTATCCGAACGAGTTCCGGTCCCAGTTGATTCGGATAATTGTAGTTCCACTGTACAGTCATTTCAGAGGGACTGGATTAGATATCTCTATACTAGTGGAATGATCTGACTCTGATGTTTGCAGGTGGGAATTCACCGTGACCCAGAGCAGTTGATGTCAACTCTGAGGAAACTGCGTCGACAGATGGATATAATTGTCAGTGAAGTTTCGATGATCCGTGACATCAGAGATCGTGAAATTCGCATTTATACTGATGCCGGCCGAATCTGCAGGCCGCTGTTGATTATTGAGAATGGGAGCCTGCTGTTGAAGAAAAAGCACATCGACATGTTGAAAGAGCGAGAATACAACAATTACGGGTAATTTTTGTGGTACATTTTCGATATTTTTCTGCAACTCCATAAAATGAATTCTCTTGGCTTAAAAAACTGGGAGTTTTTTTTCTCTGACTTCTAGCTATATAGTCTTTCTAGTGGTTAACATGTTGGAATCTAGGATAAATCTTATGAGATGGTATACTTTATTTTATATATCCAGTGTTTTTGGTGTTTCACAACAATGAAACTTCTTTTGCAGTTGTTAGAATAGCTTTTCAAATACTTTCCAATTTTTTCTTGCAAAAAAGTAAATAACATCTGCAATAATTAGTCAGTCTTAGATTAAGATGTAATGATGAAATCAAGCTTTGGGTATATATAGATACTATCATTAGTATAGCTAGAGTTTGGATCTTTATGACAGAAAAAAAAGCAGAAATATGCCGGCAAATATAACCTTAAAAATGGGTAAATATGACCTAAAAATGACAAAATATGACCTAACATTTAAATTCACTATACATCAAAAGATGCTCAGTTATACATAATTTATTTTTTCTAGTATCGGTTTCATGTAGACAGCATAATTTGCTACAGTACACTCACTGCATGATTGAGAAATTAAATATTAAATTGTATTGTTGAAGTAATTTTAATTTCAGTTAATTTAAAGAATAGAACGCTTTCATCTGTACTAAAACTCTCGTCTCTAAATTTCCTTACGTAAATTCACAGATTCAGAAAATCTTATTTTCGGCATGGCGGTAGGTCTACTTAGTGATCCACTGCAGATTTAATGATGACTGAGGATATTTCATTGAGATATTGATTGACGCGGATCGACACAGTAATGCTTCTGCTGCATTGTCGAGATTAAAAGGCGGGCGGAACATTACGTTTAGAGAGTGACAATAATGAATAACTTTAATTCTTGACTGGTGAATTCTGACCCGATTAAAATTAGTTTTTTTTTTCCGCCACCTGTGTAGCAGAAGTACAGTTCTGTGAATAATTATCCTAATTTCTTCTCATCTGTATCGTGTGAATTCCCGGTATTATTAAAAGAAACTACCAGATTTTTCCTCAAATATGACCATAAATATTATCTAAATATGACCAAAACCAGGAAAATGGTCTGAATATGCATTTATATGCAATATAAAATACATTTAAATACAATCACAAACGTTGAATAGGTGTTTAATTCAGCATTTCAGCTCAAAAGAAGGCAGGTGAAAGAATATGACTTGTCCTAAAGATCCGACCCTGGTCATAACCATGTAGTATTTCCTTACCTGATAGTTCTGGTGTTGAATAAATTTTACTTGTGTAGTTCATGTCCCAAGAGGGTTTTCAGCTCCCTTAAAATTCTTCTACCAATCAGTTATCACTCAAGGAGCAATAATAAGCAAATGCTCTATTGTTAAAAGAAGTTTTCAGCAGATAGTTGTTATCACTGAGCTTATTAGGAAAAAAATTGAAGTTATTGCTGGTATCATGGAGTCAATACATATTTTAAAGTTTATTAACCTTTAATTCAAAATGAAAATGCAGATAAACTGAACAAAACTTATTCACAACATCCACACTATTCCATTCATTCAGAAAGTAATGAAAAACTCATTAACAGCAGTTATTGTAGTAATGGAAACGACTGTATATTATTAAAGTTTACTTTCACAAAACTTGAAATAGTTTGTGGGAGTAATTCCCACAGCTTCATCGGCTGAGACTGGTTGAATTTAAACTGGTATGAAGTGGCTAATGTTTGAAACCAAAATTCTTGTAAGTTTAGTTCATCATCTGAAGTATTCTATCACCATCACTGCCCAAAATCAAATCTGTTTACTGACTGCCATGAGGCAGCTCCAGCCTCACCTTCAAAAGTTCTGGAACACTGGAGAATTCCTGTGAAATGGCAAAGTCCCTTGTTCTCACGATACCAACATTTTAACGGATCTTTACCGAAGTTTGAAATATTATAGATTGAATTATTTCTGACATATTTAGTTATGACACACTCTCTCAAAATACTACTAGTTTTCTCTTGTAGTTTCATTTAGTGTACTTCTGGAAGTTATATTTATTTTACCTAAGGGTTATGTCATTAAATGCTTATCTACATAGTAGGTTGTGACACACTATTTCTACTTCAAAATTCGATATCTTTCTTGCTAATTCATGTATTTAAATGCTGTTTTATGCTCCTTCTTTTAATTGGTATCTCTGCTCGTAAGCTCCCTAGTTTACTGTCACCTTGAATCATTTGTCTTGATGCTTGACGTGAAACATCCAAACTATGCCTTTTCACTTTATTATTTGTTTCTGTTATCACATTGTTTTAAGTGCCCTCTGGTATTTATGATTTGGAGATGGTGTAATTGTTTCTAAGAGTAATGGCAAAGACCAGGAAGGAAATCCTATATCATAATGAATGGCCCCTAAGTTTGTCTGCTTTGTTCTTTCAAATCATGTGAAACCTGTATCTGTATGGGTTAGGTGCAATTGTTAACCTCTGTTTCTTAATGCTAAAAGTTTCAAAGCCAAAAGAAATCAATTTAAAGAGATTTGTTAGTGATCTGTGCCATGAGATTTTGTTTTTTAACACCACTAAAATAGCTTTTGAAAGTTAGGTAGTGATGATTTGTTGTTGTCGTTTGCAGGTGGCAGGTGTTAGTGGCCAGTGGTGTAGTCGAATACATCGACACACTCGAAGAGGAAACTGTGATGATCGCCATGTCTCCCGACGACTTGAACCACGACAAGTCGTATGCGTACTGTACGACTTACACACACTGCGAGATCCACCCTGCTATGATTCTTGGAGTGTGCGCTTCCATTATTCCATTTCCTGATCATAATCAGAGCCCCAGGAACACTTACCAGGCAAGTATTACTTGTTACAGTTCTTATAACAATATTACAACTAATTGCAACATACACCAGCAATCAGGTAGGTGGGAAAATATTTTTGGAGAAAATGTTTAGTGTTAATACAATGAAGAGATCCAGGAGAACTAAAAGTGATAGTAAATGGAGAGGGTGATGAGAGGATGTACCAGAGAAGTAAAGGAATTGGGGTACAAAACTTTGGTCATACCATTGGTTGAATATGGTGGTGTAGTTTGGGAGCCACATTTTGGTTATCAAATACAGGAGTTGGAGGGTGTGTAAAGAAAAGCAGCTAGATTTTTTGTTTGTGGAAATTATCGCAGGATTCAGTCAGTAACCGATATGATAAAGGAGCTGGATTGGGAGTCATTGGAGGAAAGGAGGAGGGTGAAGAGAGTGCTGGGAATGTACAGGGCATATGTTGGTGATGGGGCTTGGAGGGTTATTGGTGAATTAGGAATAGTGCATGTAAGGGGAAAGGCGACCACGACCACACACTCGATTTCATACATAAGGGGGAAAGGGGGGGGGGAATTTTCTTTTGTAGGTGAGGGCATTGAGGATTGGAACAAATTATCAAGTGAAGTGATGAGTAATTTACCAAAACAGCTGAAGGAACTTAAAATTAAAATTGTATATCGAAAACATAGATGAGAAGAAATTTAACACTAAATATAAGGTGATTAAAAAGGGATAATTAGATGACTAAGGGGATTCACACCAGAGCATTGCAATTAAATTAATAATAATAATATGGTGATGACATAATAATATGGGAGGAGACAGGGCAGTCTCAGGAAAGAGAATTAGAAAAATCGTGTACTGCAATGGGTAAACTTGGCCTAGAGATGAGTGTAGAAAAATCCAAGATAGTGAGGATAGCAAGTAAAACAGGACCATGAAAGGAAATGTTAGTTGACGGCAAGAAACTGGAATGGGTAGAGTGGTTTGTGTATCTGGGAAGCAAGGTAACTACAATGGAAGAATTAGGGCAGAGAATATGGAAAAGTGCCCAGTTGTACCGTCAGATAAAGCATGTAATCTGGAGGTGGAACATAGGAAAGGAAATCAATAATTTTACTTCTATAAAGTATTTTACCAGCCAATACTGACATATTGCTCGGAAACCTGGACTTGGACAAAGAGAGATATCCACAGATTCCAGGCGGTAGAGATGAGGTTTCTTAGAGGGACAGAGAATGTTACAAGGAAATATTCAATCAAAAACAAAAACTTCATGGAGAGACTACAAGTTGAAGCATCGGAAGAGATGTTAACAAGGAAAAGACTGCAGTGGCCGGGGCACGTTACGAGGATGGAGGAGGGGGGGATGCTGAAATTGGCACTTAGAGCACTGAGAATGGAAGGAGACAATTCGGAAGACCTCGGGCAAGACGGATGGACCGAGTGAGGAAAGGTGCAGAGGTGAAGGGAGTTGTTCAGAGACGGGTGGTGGAGGGCGTATAGTGGAATGACTGCCAGACGTTGAAGAGGATGTGCAGGACAACCCGCAAAGGCAGAAACGTTCAACGACGATGACGATTACTGCTACGTAATTTCGTGGGGGCTCACTCTGTCCGATTGTTGTCCTTGCACATGGCGATATCGTTCATCCGGGACAACAAGCCTGTAACATCCGGGAGAGGTATGCGACACCTGATGAAGACGGCATAGGCAGCTGTCGAAATGTCGTGTTTCTTCGACACCGTCCGGCGGGATTACATTGTATAAAGATTGAATTTGTCTATATTCTGGGATGGGCACTTTGAAATCCCGGTCCAGCCATCCAGACTTTATTTTACCACTATTTCCCACAATTACTACAGGCAAATGCTGGGGTGGCTCCTTCAAAATGCCGTGGCCAGATTCCTTTCTGTTCCTTCCCCCCAGTAATCTCTCAGCTCTAATGACCTTGAGGAGGATAAACTGTAACACACTAAATGGAAAAAAAGGTTTTGTGTTTAGCATATTTGATATTTTGTTTTTCTCATTTAGAAAGCTGACCAAATTGAGTCTTTCAGAGTTTGTAGATAGGAAAGAAATAGCTATTCTTTGGTGACATGTTTGCAACTTGTTTAAATGAAGTTTAAAATTTTTAGGGCTCCATCCCTTCTGGACAAAAAATGGGACTTGAATGAATTTGCTCATTTGTCTGTTACTCCTGAACACTTTTACTTATAAAGTTGTGATCAAACACTACTATAATTCCTATAACTAACACAGTATAACAAAAAATTGGAAATACCATGCGGGGTGAAAGTAATTGGGGGGGGGGGGGGGGGGTTAGTGGAGGACTGAAGCAAAATAATTCCTTATGTAATCTTCACGACTATCAAATGAAAGCTATCAACCAGCCAACAGTCAAAATATTAGGATTTTCCTTTTTACTCCACAATTTGTGCAAGGTTGTGGGGAGAAAAACCCTGTTAAAAACAAATCCCTTTTGTACCTTCATTCCTGAAATTTTCAATTTGAAAATTCTTTCAAAATTTACAGTAATGTGTAGCCTGAAGTTAGCACTAAAACTAGATTAATGTTTGGGGAATTTAATGAGTGAGTGATTTAATAAACCTGATACTTCCGTGCATAACTATTTTTGTCAATCATCTCATTTGGTAGAGGAATAATTTAATTGGATAATTTATGTATTTTGGAAAAACTTTTCAAAAAATTAGTATAATTTCAAGTCCACTATAATTTATTTCCAACTGAAAGATTATTTTTATGATTATTATCATTATATACTGACATGTACCATTGGAAAAACAGCTTCAAAAAATTACTAATTTACTCTACTTAAAAATTACTTATTACAGAGGATTTTTTAAAAAATGTTTAAAAATAATTTGAATATAAGTGAATTATCTGTTTTGCTCTTAATTTTTTCGTTTATCATCATTAATTAGATATCAGACATTCAAATATTTATTATTTATATATGCATTATTTTTATCTGGATTCATTGATATATTTTACTAGCTTCGTTTGTAAAGAATTTGGATTGACAGCTACCAACATCTAACAACCATAGTGCACGATGGGAGACTCAATGCTATTACCACACACAAATGCCAGTCATCTGCGCTATGTAGTTCAGGCAGCAAAGTAAAATTTACAGACACACGTCTTTGGACGAAATACAAAAATGTCCTTGATCGACCACTTTCAACCACCATATCTCCCACAGTTACTGAAATTCGGCCTACGCTGTGATAACGGGTGACTCTGTGTTACTACTCACTCAAATGCCAGTGAACTGCGATCGATAGTTTTGTCAGAAAAGTGACACACCAAGACACATACTAGTTAGTCTTTTCTGTGTATTCGCTCCCCACATCCATCATCTAAAGATAAGTGGTGGCTCATTTCCCTATCCTAATTTAATTACTTTTCACTATTTAGCACCTTTGATTTCATTGCTTTAAAAATATTAATATTTAAAAAATTATTCATTCATAAAAAATTAAAATGTGAAGGACTTCACATTTTGGCAATAGCAGGGAACGCTTAGTTCAGGCATGTGTCGACAGGAAAGGATGGGAGTTGTCAAATTACAAGCAGCCATAAGCTAGTTTTTATAGTACTACCTTTATATGAAAATATCTTTAGGTAGTTTTAAGTTGGAGAGAAGGAAAACTAATTTCATTTTAATATAAGTACATCTGGAAAAATGAAAGTAAGCAGAAAACATACTGTAGGATTTATCTGAGAAGCGATAGGTTAAAATAATCTTTGGAAAACAAAAGAGGAACAATAATTAAAATGTAGTATTGTTTTTTTATTGTTAACAACAAGAAAGCTGAACTCGAGCAGAAGATTGTAATATTGTAAATTAATCCACAAGTCTATTCAAGGCATTGTGGAATTGTTTGAGTTATCCCAGTTGTGTTTTAAAACTATTTGTATTCTTCAAGAGAACAAATTAATCTTCGATAGGTGGTCGATTAGTAATTTATTTTTATGAACAGTTGGAATAAAGGAAGTGTGAGTTCAAAACCATACTTGTACATCTTGTACAAGACTTGCATTTAACGCAGCCCCTCATAGACTGCGTCGAATGCAAATCTTGTGCAAACCCTGCCACTTACTTCTGTTAACTTGAAAAAGGTTTTTTAACCCGAAATATTGTATTTTTTGTGTGTGTTGTTTCGTGTTGATGCTGCCCTCCTCCCTTCAACTTTGGTGAGTGTTGGGTGTATTTCATCTGTCCTTTCCATTTAAATATTGTCTCGCGGCATTTCTTTCCTTTCATTGTTATTTATACATCATTATATGATTTATGTGAAACATATAAACATCCTATAGGTAACAGTGAAAGGAAAGAAATGCCGTGAGGCAATATTTACATGGAAAAGAAAGGGAAAATACACCCAACACTCACCAAAGCTGAAGGGAGGAGGGCAGCAGCAACATGAAACAACACACAAATAAAAAACAATATTTCGGGTGAAAATCCCCTTTTTCAAGTTAACAGAGAGGTGGCTGGTCTTGCGAAAGACTTGCGTAGGACGCAGCCACAATATTGTTTTTTTATTTGTTTGTGTGTTGTGCTGTGTTGCTGCTGCCCTCCTCCCTTCAGCTTTGGTGAGTGTTGGGTGTATTTTCCCTTTCTTTTCCATGTAAATATATATAAACATCGTATTTTCATATGGCCGGATATATTCATTAATTTCAATGGTGTCTTGCAATCTAAAAAGAGGCCAAGTGAAGCAATATTTACAAGCAAACTGTTGAACATTAGGGTAGAATAAAAACCACCGCTTACCAAAGAAGGGGATTCCTGCACCGTTGGTACACGAAAGCGGCCGACAGCTTGCGTGCAGCCATCTCACTTCTACTGAGGAAGAGCCATGCTCGAAAATTCATTCTTTGTGTGTTCGTGTACCAACGGCGCAGGAATCCCCTTCTTTGGTAAGCGGTGGTTTTTATTCTATCCTAATGTTCAATATATCCGCTTTTAGCGCCTTTGTTTCCTAACAATCCACAAGCAAACTGTTGT
Organism: Vandiemenella viatica; assembly: GCA_031002005.1. Classification (NCBI taxonomy): domain Eukaryota; kingdom Metazoa; phylum Arthropoda; class Insecta; order Orthoptera; family Morabidae; genus Vandiemenella; species Vandiemenella viatica. The sequence goes on from CM061920.1 coordinate 3,769,657, forward strand.
TGATACATGTGTGAAAAGTACAATTAATTTTAAAAGAAGTTTGTCTATAGCTGGCAGTAACATTGTTCATCATCTTTGACAGTTTCCAGCTCCTGGCAGGGACTGCCTAGTGCACGAGCCTGTCCACTTCCTTCTCTCTTCCCGCCACCCCTCCGTCACCATCCTGGCCCAGTCCTCTCCTCCACTCCTCTCGTCCGTCTGTCCTCGGGTAGTTTACCGTTCGTCTTATTTGTGGGATTTTTGATGGCTTTCTCTGCTCTTCCATTCTCTCAACATGGCCGTACCGTCCTAGTCCGGCCTTATCTATCGTATCCAGTGGGAGGGGGTTGCTGTTTACTGTGCCTCTGTTCATTCCATTCCTTATCCTCTCCATTATTGTAGCACCTATGCTGCCTCTCTGAAATGTTGTTTCACTTGCTTGCACACTGCTAATATCCCACTCTTTAAGTGTCGAGGTTTCAGCTCTGTGCTTTAGGGTAGGAACATAGTATGTGTGGTAGGTTATGCTCCTACTTCTTACTTACAAGTTATTAAAAACAATTTTAATCCCAAAATAATTGTTTCCTGACCCATTTTTCAGTTAAATTAATAACACGGTCTCATTTTACTGAGTGACAAAAAGAAGTTTGATTGCATTAAGTTTTTCTTTTAATATACTGATGCAGCATTGTTAAAAACCTCTGAATACTGGATAACTCCTTTCAAACCAGTTAAAAATACAGTTGAGCCTAATGGGTGAGCCGCAACGCTCTGGCTTCTCATTCGGGAGGACACGGGTTCAAATCCCATGCTGTTATCCAAATTTTAGTTTTTCACGGTTGTCTGAAATCCATGTGAATGCTAGGATGGTTTCTTCAAAAAGTCGTTCCTCTTCTTTGTCCCTTTATGGCTCTAATTACATTGACAAGTTGTAAAGCCAAAACAAAAAGAATTAGCTAAACATATTTTACAAATCTGTAAATCACCTGTATGGTTTATTTTCCTTTACAGAGTGCTATGGGGAAGCAAGCTATGGGTGTCTACATCACAAACTTCCACGTTCGGATGGATACTCTGGCACACGTACTGTACTACCCACACAAGCCACTTGTTACGACTCGCTCCATGGAGTACCTGCGCTTCAGAGAGCTGCCGGCCGGCATCAACTCCATCGTCGCAATTTTGTGCTACACGGGGTACAACCAAGAAGACAGCGTCATTATGAACGCATCTGCCGTCGAGCGTGGTTTTTTCAGGTACAACTTGTCCAATTCTGTAATATGATTATGTTAATTCTTTAATATAATTATTATGTTAATAATTCAATTCTTAGATCAATTATTTTATTCATGATTTAGTTATGAGACTCTTCTCAATTGTGTTCAAGTTTAGGTAAAGTTACTGAAACAACAGTTAAAGACTGTAGTTGTCTTGTATCGCATTTGATGGCATCTTGATGCAGAAACACACACGGTCAGAGATACATGAAATTTCTTAGTATTAAACCATTATAAGGGAAGTAGTTTGGTGGGCAGTGGCTTAGTGCTGGCAGTGTGGGAGAATATCCACCAAGTCAACATGCCTCCCGAGCTACATGCTCTTTGGTGGTGTAGGTTTATATGTATGTGTTCATGTTTGTGTTGATGTGCTGTGTTGCTATCAGATACACTAAATTATGTTTCCTTTATAATTAATTAATTGTTGTAATTCTTAACCTGCAAACTGAATTGTTATTTACAAAAATTCCTTAATTACCTTAGACGAGCTCTCCAATAGAGCCGATGCACTTGTCCAGTTTTCTTCCACTGTTCAATACATCTATTGTGATCTCCGACAGCAACTCTAACGTTTTTGTTTTCTGTTCATTCGTGTTGATAAAACAGTTTTCTTTTAGGACCCTCTTCATTTGTGGGAATAAAAACAGTCACATAGAGCTGTATCGAGGAAGAAGTCGGGTGGGGGTAAAGGGTCGCTCCATTTCTTGTCGGAGATTGGCGCACTGTGAGTGCTGCTTAAGATGGAGCCACATTGCTCCAGGCAATTCTTGAGTTCTTCCAACTTACATTGTTTATGCACAATTTCACAAATTTTACAACAGTTGAAGAATGACCGTAGCGCAGTTGGTCACGAGTTGATATTTCATCTGTCGAACCACTTGTGCACTTAACTTTACCGGCAGTAGCATCCTTGTGAGGTATTTTCAACATGTCAGCAGTGTCTTCAGGTTTTTTCCCACACTGGGAACCAAATGCCTCGGACGCATGTCGTCCTTGGACTTTGTCGTGCCCAAAAACGAGGCACATCGACTGTGACATGATTGAAGTTACTTTTGGTTACCCTTTGTAATACACTGAGATATCTTTAAGTATGTAAGGTGTAATTGGAAATGTCATAAACTTCATAAGTGCAGTTGCAGGCACTAAAATGGTAAAGAAACACCTGTAAGGCAATATTAAATGTGGCAGGTGGTTGCCACTCGCTGTACAGCTTATCTCCATTCATAAAATAATAAGGTTTTATACAAAAATATTGAATAATATTTCTCCTTTTTTCTTTTAGTCATGTGGTGAACCATCAGAAATACACAACTATTTTTAATATTTAGTACTATATTTAACTCGATATCTTTTGACAGGTCCGTTTTCTTCCGTTCTTACAAGGACGCCGAGTCGAAGCGTATAGGAGACCAGGAAGAGCAGTTCGAGAAGCCGACCAGGCAGATGTGTCAGGTAACGTAGGTGTTTCTATTACGAGTCAGCAGTGACGGGTTAGACACGGAGCTCTGGCAGAGGCTCAACTGAATGAAATCATATCCGTGGCACTACTGAAGAGAAACCAATTACTAACTAGGATCACCGATCAGTTTCTGTTTAGTCACTGCACTAGTGTTTGTACGGAGGCTCGTACACGGGGTGGTCGGTTAGTAATCGGTCCGTAATGCGTCCCCGATTGGTTCCGACTGATGTCGGTTACCGAGCCGCTAGTTACCGACTAGTTTCTCAACAAAAATGGCGGATCAGACAGTGAATTTAAAGCTTGTTGCTGAAATCGAGAAACATCTGTGTTTATATAACTACAAGTTGAGTGAATATTCACCGAAAGATTGTACAGAATAAGCATGGAACATCATTCCACAGAAAGTTAATTTATCAGTCATATAAATATATTTTTAATAAATCATAATGAACAATATTTTATGCAAACACTTCAAATTTATTTTTCTTAAATTACATTATACATCATAATTCCATTGCCAAGGAAGTGCTCCTTGTGGAGTAATAAAGTAATTGGCTAAATAATTTCTGGTTTCATACGCTGATGAATCAACTTAATGTAATAAGGTTACAGTGACTTATCTGTCTAGTGCAGCTAAATAAAAAACTTCGTTTTTGGCAGACGCGTTTCCATTTATTCAATCATCTTCGGTGCCAGTTTTTTGTTTCTTGTTTTTTACATTGAACAAAAAACTGGCACCAAAGATGATTGAATAAATCGAAACGCGTCTGCCAAAAACGAAGTTTTTTTATTTAGCTGCACTAGACGGATAAGTCACAGAAACCTTATTATTAAAGCAGCTAAGGAAAAAGGCCTGAATCTAAACAACTTAATGTAGGTTGTTGTGACAGTGGTATTATTTGTGGTGTTGAAGTTATATTATTTTCAAATATACTCAGCCTGTACGGACTCCTTCTCCACTCCTGAAATAATCGTGCAGTAAGCAAGCTGATTTTACTCTATTAATTACTTTTTGTGAGTGATGATATTACTTGAAATTTTTCCGCCATCATGCCATATGTACATTCTGTAGTTTTTCTTTCTCTACTGTTTTTGTGTTATCAAGACTTCTATGTGGATACAGTCTCATTAAATATCGTGTAAGAGGAAAAGCTTCATCGCCTACGAAATAGAATAGGAAATGGTTGGTATTTTTATCGCCTGGTTTCAGAATAATATAAGATAATACCCTCATTTGAATCGTAAGAAATCGTTGCCTCGCTCAAATCACACGAGTGACTGAAGTTCCAACTTGTACGAACGTTTGTAATTTCAGTCTGTGGTCAGTTACTTTTCTTTTGAGTAGTGTCGTGTGAAAAGGGCCTTAGTTTATTGTAACCGCGATATTTCTAGACAGAGAGTATAAGAAAAATCTAAGTCAACAGATTATAAATAAACTAAAGCACGTAATAAGTATATTAATTTAATGCAATACATTCTTTCAGTGTTCTGGCAATTATTTTCTTGTGGTTGCTTAACTAAGTGGAACTTTTATTAAATAACACCCATAACCATAACATCCCTGGCCCCAGTTCGTTCAGTAACGGATGCCACGTGTTATCGATACAATGTGCAATTGTAGATTTGGCTGTAAATTTCTTAATGGAAAGAGGTTGTGCTTCAAATATATATTATTTTTGGATTTATATTACTTAAATAGCTGTTAGATTAATTAATGCAGTTGTATGTTTTTAATTAGTATTTACAATTCCAATAAGGAACTATATTTTCCTTGCAGCTTTGACTCCATTATGAACAGCTTCAGCGTTACCTGAACGAGGTACCTAGCTGGGTAGATCAATATAGGATGAAGAGTCGGCTTCACAGGCACACACAAAACTAAAGGGTAGGGTAGAAAATAAATTGCTCATTGAAGACTTGAATCGGAAAAACCTTGGTATAACATTTGGTAACTAGCTCAACTGGTTAAGACAGATTAGACATGTAATAGGAAAAGGTTTCAAAATCCTTTACTCGAGTGATGAGGGGATGTACAATTGAAGTAACGGAATTGGATTATGAAACTTTTGGACAGACCATTGCTTGAATGTGGTAGCATGGAATCCACATTTTGGTTATCAAAATACAGGAGTTGAAGGTGGTGCAGAGAATGGCTACTAGATTTGTCTTTGGAAATTACTGCAGAACATAATCAGTAACTGATTTAATAAAGGAGCTGAAATGGGATTCATTGGAAGATAGGAGGAGGGTGAAGAGGGTCATGGGAGTGTATAAGGTGTATGTTGGTTTTGAGATGTGAAGAGATATTGGTTAAAGAATTAGGTGTGGTGCAGGATGGGAAAATATGTCTACAGCCACAAGGTGGCCCTCGATTTCAGGCATCGGAGAGTGGTAAAGTTTCCTTTTATTGGTAAGAAAGTAAGGGCTTAGAATAAATTTTCAAGCAGAGTGATGAATAGTTTACAAAAAAAAAAAAAAAAAAAAAAAATCCTGTATATCGAATTAAAATCCATACAGGCAAAAGTGGGCAGGTCCAAGAAAGGGGAGAAATTGATATATGGGGTAATTGCTGTTGGGGCATGCATTCCATTGAATTAAATTGAAAAAAAAATAGCAAAAAAACCCCCAAAAACCCTAAGTAAGAAGTTTCCTTAGTCCTTGCTACTTTTTTCAGAGTACTCTAGCTCCATGATAGGTTTTGTTTACATTTTCTGTGTAACCTTTGATAAAATTATTATTTCAGTCCCTTCTGAAGGAAACATTTTCCCTCTATTTCTTCATATTATGTTTAGTGCTCATGGTCCATTGTTCCCTACTACTTGGTATTGCTAAATCTTTCCTATATATCTGTCCAGCACACATGTATAGGAAAAAACCACAATAACCAGGCACACTAGAAATAAAATTTAGTGAAGAGACACCCGCCAACTGCCTACAAACCACGTGTATGCTTTGCTAACATGTTTTGTATTATTCTCATTGTTAAATGTGTAATTTTGAGGTGAAAATTTTCAACCACCACTTCTGGACTTAATGTTTTTTCATGAAAACATTAAGCATTTTGCGTGTACGCTCCTGCAGAATTTGAAACTGTAACAATCTTTGTACACAAAGTTTTGTCCCCTCAAGCAATTGGCTGCTTTTGTGCATTGTTGGAATGTGAATACATTTAAAATCATCTCTCTTCAACATTTTCAGGCAACTGAAAAAACAAATAATGAAAGTGTCTTAAATTTATGTGTAAAGTAGTCAAACCAATACAAAGAATTAGAGGTCACAAACATCAAATTTCAGAAAAAAAGAATGCAAGCAGGTTTTTTAAAAAAGTCCCAGCCAATTATCAAATTTGTGTTCTTTAATGTGGCAGCCTTTCAGCCTGTGTCATATATACAGGGTGACAATTATTGAACTATTTGAAATAAAACGTAAATTATTTAAAAACAACTGAGTGCACAAACTTTATTCAACATGCAAACGTCACTAAAGATATTTGGATTCAGGTTTGATGTGGCTGCCATCACTGGCTACGATGTGACGCTGCCGAATAGCAGAATTCTGCGTGACCCGCCGAAGTGTCGGAACACCGACGCTGTCGATGACCTCCCGAATGGCAGTTATCAGCTCGGCAATGGTTTCGAGGTTATTTCTGTGCACATTGTCTAAAGTAGCCACACAAAAATGAGTCACATGTGTTCGATCTGGAGAATATGGCAGCCAAGCGAGTCCCATTCCAGTGGCCTCTGGTTACCCCAGAGTCCAAAGTGATCCTCCAGAACACTATTCTCTCGACTATAATGTTGGCACGACACAAGTGTCGTTCCATGGCCGTGGGTCATAATGGCTGATGGGTTTGAATTTTGTATGGGAAGAGATGCAGGTCTTCAACAACAGTTTGTCGCACGGTCTCCCGGTTGATTCCCACCTGTCGTGCTGCCTGGCTGATCGGAAGCATAGCGTGTCTCTTCTGGATGTTTTCAGGCATTCTCACACTTTTTTTACGACTGACATTGCCAACACTGTCATCACAAACATTACCACTTCTCTCAAACTTGAGAATCAAATTGATTGTTCGCACACTTGGACCTGTTGTCTTCAGCTCGCACTCTGTCGCAAACCCCCATCGAGCTGCAGCAGGGCTGTTATTGCTTCACAAGCAATATACACTCAGGCACGCAGCACTGTGACATTTTCACTTGCAAATGCCCCAAAACAAGTTGCACGCACGTGCTAATTCCCATCGTGCCCTGTTGTCGACCACGAAGTTTGAACTTCATTACGCAAACCGTTCAGAAGTTATGATTGTTTCATTTCATGTAGTTCAATAATTGTCACCCTGTAAATCAGTAAACACTCAGAATTTTTTTAATTTACAACTTTTAAGCTTCAATTTCTTCTAAATGGAGCAATGGATACTTGAGATGTCATAGTATCCCCATGTTCGCATTTAAATCTCCTGCTTGCATGTTTACAGAAATTAAATATAATATGACCCTAAGAATATGAGACATTAAGATCTGTTATCCGTTTCTTGCTTTGCTGTGAGGTCGTGTAGACGTGACATGCCACAGATTTTAGCTTTGAAACTGGAAATTTCACTGAAATCACTTAGTTGTTTTTGTGTGAAGCCATACTAAACAGACTCCTAGAACACAACCAGCTACAGATTTAAATATGAGTAAAAATTAAATTAAATTCCAAGGTAATTAAAATCCCCAATGAATACTTTTTGCTGTTTCTTAATTTTCTAACATAACAGACCAAGTTTTATGTATTTAATACTATCTTTATTTTTTTTTTTTTTTTTTTGAAATTGTAATATTTAGTAACTACAGTTTTATTTAGCTGCAGCAGTAGTGGTATTATGCGTGATTTGAGAATTGACATATTTTATATTCCTAAATGAAAAGGGTGAATCAAAACATAAAACCAATATTTAAATTACATTGTAACTATCATAGTCGATGCAATGCTACATGTTCACGTGGATTCATTAACAGAGCCCAGCCGTGAGGCTGCAGACATTGCATGCATTGCTGAACAGTTGAACTATTGTAAAGTAACATGGTGTCTTGTTTAAGCTGGCGGAGTGGATAAAAATTGATAAAGTTTAGCAACAAATTATGACACATACCAAAAGTTGTTTATTTATTTAGCATAAAGTGATATATGTTTTAATTACAGAACGACATCTATATAAAAACATCTAAAAGAGTATAATTTACGAGTCTTCCAGTTGTGTTCAGTGGGTAAGATGTGATAAGAAACAACCAGACGTTATGATTGAATTGTTTGGTTCCCTACACCACAGCTACACTCATACGAAAAGTGATTCCTTATACATTTTCCACGGGAACTCCAAATATTGCACGGAAGCTCACATACTGTCTCAGTGTGATGGCCCTTTTTGTGTATTCTCTGTCCCCCACGCACTGACCAGCAAACACGAGGCTGTTTTTTCCAAAATCCGATCATGTTTCTAAGTAAGCACGTAGTACACGGAAGTCAGATGTGCACGTCGCACGATTGCGCAGTTCCCCCACCACAACCTCTGCCTCTGTCGGCTCCATTGTATCAGCCGTAGCTGAGGTACGGCCAATTCGCTGTTACGATTGACTCTCCTGCCAAATGTGAGTTACAAAGTGGATTCCATTTTCTGCAAGCAGAAAGAAGTAGTACCACTGGAATCCATCGCAGGATAAGCAAAGTGTGTGGTGAAAACTTTCAAATATGGTCGTGTACAGGTATTGTGTATAAAAAAGAAGGGCAAATCAGTGGCCGTGATGAAGGTGGACAAGAGTGCAAGACTATTGTTACTGTAGGCCTCATTCAGCACATTGATCATGTGGTCGAAGGAAAACAAAGGCTTACAATCGTTGAACTTTCTGAAGAATTTAAAATAATTTCAATAGTACGAGACTCGGGTTACCGGAAGCTGTATGCCTGCCGGATCCCAACAATGCTGAGTGACGACCACAAAATGCAACACACGGCGCCAGCCTTAACGTTTGGCACATGTTATTGCAATGGGGGAGGGGGGGGGCTTTTTTTGAAGTCCATTGTTACTAGTGATGAGACTTGAGTCTGAAATGAAGAATCAGTCTAAGCAGTGGATGCACACACATTCTCCAAGCAAGCCAAAAAACTTTTAAACAGACACTGAGCCACATACACATATACACAAGACACGAAAACTAATCGACATGCAGAAATATAACATGCTTCCATAGTTATGTTACTTTGTGTCGCTTTCAACGCCAAACTGTCTGTCTGGGAGTATTTAGTAATTATTGACTTCTCTCCATCATTAAGGATTTTGATGAATCCTAAAGTATAAGCAAGCCTTTCATTACACAGATGAAACTACAATTACAAAACTCACGTTTGAACATGCTGTGACATGTTGGACATTAATTTTTTACTCTAGTTTCAGAATATCCTCTTTTCTTTTCTGAACAGGGTATGCGGAACGCATTGTATGATAAACTTGATGACGACGGCATAATATCGCCTGGCATAAGAGTATCTGGAGATGATGTCGTAATTGGGAAAACCATTACACTTCCAGATAATGAAGATGAGGTAAGAATATGTGGTCATACCTTTTTATACTACCTGTTACATTAATACTCAATAGTCAAATAATTTTAAACCATTGTTTTCAATTTTCTTCTTAACTATAGCAGCACGATTTTAGTACATTTTGCTTTTTAGCTGGAAGGTACAACAAAACGTTTCACAAAACGAGACGCCAGCACGTTTCTTCGTAACAGTGAAACTGGTATTGTGGACCAAGTGATGTTGACTCTGAACTCTGAAGGTTACAAGTTCTGCAAGATCCGTGTGCGGTCAGTTCGTATCCCACAGATTGGAGACAAATTTGCATCTCGTCACGGACAGAAAGGAACGTGCGGTATTCAGTACAGACAGGAGGTTGGTATTCGTTTCATTTTTAAATAAAATAAGTGCATCAGTAGATTAAACTAATAATTAGTGTAGAAATGTTTAAATTATTTTTATAATTATTAAAAAAAACAGTTGGCAAATACCCAAAAAAAGTGTTAAGGTCGCAAAACGGTGAAATTTTCAGATGTTAACTCTTCGTCAACAGTAATATGTACATGCCAGGTAAAAATCGGAACAACTCACAAGCAAGTTTTTTTTCTATTTGTGTCACCCTGCTACCTGTATTTATCCATAGTCTTTCCCAACTAGCTTTCCAATGAAAACCGTTAACTTTTTTTTTTCAATTGTATTGATTGGATAACCTGAAAAACTATTTCAGGACATGCCTTTTACATGTGAGGGTCTGACGCCAGATATCATCATCAATCCCCACGCCATTCCCTCCCGAATGACGATCGGTCACTTGATCGAGTGCCTCCAAGGCAAGGTACGTATCGAAAAATCTTGTTCGGTCTATTTATTAGAAGTGCACTGTAACGTTTTAATAATAAAAGTTCCTATCTATCTGCCTCAGGTATCCTCAAATAAGGGTGAAATTGGTGACGCGACTCCTTTCAACGATGCCGTAAATGTACAGAAAATTTCGGCACTGCTGCAGGAGTACGGCTACCAACTTCGTGGAAACGAAGTCATGTACAACGGGCACACGGGACGTAAGATCAACGCCCAGATTTTCCTCGGACCTACCTATTACCAGCGCCTGAAGCACATGGTGGACGACAAAATCCACAGCCGCGCTCGCGGTCCGGTGCAGATCCTCGTCAGGCAGCCCATGGAAGGAAGGGCCAGGTGATGTACAGCTGGCGTCGTAAAATACTCGACTCGAGGTCGCTCGGATCTCGACTGCCCGTCCCGCCGTGCGCGTAGGTCGAGCCGGCAGTGTCGCGAGGTGTTTTAGACGAACGTCGATATGTAGCTTATATTTTGAATAATAAAGGAAGGGGAAATTAACCATTCACATACCAAAGTTTATGACTGCAATGAGAGTCAGACACACAGATACAATATTTCGGTATTAATCTTCTTCGTGTAGTAGAGAAATGGGCCATTTGGTTCCATACATGTGTGCACACACAATGTTACCCAATGACTGGCTAAGTAGTGGGAGATGGGGAACTGCTAAGGAGTGGACTATCGATATGTCGGCAATTCCTGAGATAATATATTGCAGGCAACAGTAAAATGAATATATACGACTAGTGTTGACGCGAAAAAATATTACTATCTAAAATATGTAAAAAATATATATATTTAGAGTGATGGGTATGGTGGTAGGATTTTATTGGTATGCTTATTTTGCTAGTTTAAAGCCTATTTGGGCAATGTTAATGGTAGTTGATGTTGAACAACAAAATTGTACGCATAGCGCATTAACATATAGAACCAGTAGTTGTACACCTGCATGTCATGTGTACATTAAAAACCAAAGTAAAGTAGAAATATGAAGGCTTTACCTGTGTAGCAACTGTATAAAATGTTTTCTGGCCTCCAACCGGGAAGCGCACCAGTCTAACGGACATTGCTAAGCCACTTTCTGACTTCATCTCGCCAGCAGTTGGGATTGGAGAGTGGCTTCCAAACAGCACATCACATTGACGCGCTTTCCCAATTGGAAGGCCGTGAAACTTTTTACAGTGAGTAAAGTTGTCAAAGCAGATGTTGTTAGGTTTTGGTTTTGTCTTTTATATGCATCTTGCCCAAAAAGAATAGGTCAACAAAAACATTGGCATTGTTCACATAAAACACTATTGGTGAACACTTGGTTATTTCTTTCAAGTAAGTTCAAAGTATCATCGGCACTTAAGTTTATTATTTTCTATTTTCATGTATATTTGTTATGTGGGTAATTGCTTACCAAGTCTTCTAATAGAGCTAATCGTGTACAGTGAGTATATGAATTGTTAGATGAGATGCAGATACTGTCAGATGCGAACGGAGAGGCAGTTACTTATTGAGCACGGGGCATTGTGGGCAGTCATACCCACACAGAAATTTAAAATAAACAACAGGGCTATGTTTTTTCTTGTGCCAAAATTAATTCCAATATTTTCTTTAAAACTTTCTTGCTGGAAGCTATTATGTAAATGCATAGAATTTGATGTAGAGACAGGTTTGGAATGGTAGGATCACTGTTGGCTGAGACCACTAGGCAAACATATTGAATGGATAGAGGTATTATTTAATATTGTTAAAGATGATTTGCAGTATATACCGGCTCCCATTAAATCGACAGTTTGTTTTATATAGGAGTTACTGTTTCAGAAACCTGTTTACACAAGTACTCCTATCTGTGAAAGATTGGAAACTGAAGTTAAGCAATAGTGATGACTGAAACTCGTGGAGTGATTAAAAGGTTTTAAAACAGGGAAACCAACTGGATTTAGGATGATCTGCTAGAATATGGCAGGAAAAAGGGATGCTAATGCAGTGGCAAAAAACTTTTATAAGAAAGTCTCACAAGAGAATGTGACATCAATACTTGCATAGCCTATAAGACATTCACACAGATCTCAATTACATGATTTGTACCGTATTACGACGAGTGTATAGAACACTAGCAGTGCAGTGCACATTCCAGGAAGCTATATAAATCAGATTTCTGAAATCCAGCAACTCGTGGATAAAGTTGAGAATATGCTGTATGAATATTACCTTTTTTTACGACAGCTGCTGGAAATGACAAAACCAAAAATACAAACACGTTTAAGACGTTGTTTTGGTGCTGAGCCTCGGTCGATGAAACACTTGATGAAGTCAGATGCGATCACACTGGTGCCGGAAAAATGTTAACATTAACAGTGAGCACGAAACTGCTTTGAGACAATGAAATTAAGAAAGGACAGTGAATTTTATAAAAAAATCCTTGTTTCTCAATATGTACCTTTTTTTTTTTTTATGGTGGTTTAAAACATATTTACAATTTGATAGTTTTGTATATATATTCTGATTTAAAGGGTTTTCTAAATCAAGTCAAACATTCTTGTGTGGAGACATCTTTAAGTGAGAATCTTCGTGTTTCTCAGTTTTATCAAGTAAAGACAAAATTAATCGATTATCAGCTTGTGTATTAAAAATAAAGAACAGTAAAAAAATTCTGATGGTTGGATTCTCTGAATTAAATTTTTTCTGGTGTGAACTATTTTCATTTGATCATACTCTGTATCCCTGATGTATATTTTCTCTTTCCATTACAGGGACGGCGGTTTACGATTCGGTGAGATGGAGCGCGACTGCCAGATCGCGCACGGAGCGGCACAGTTCCTTAGGGAGAGGCTGTTCGAGGTCTCTGATCCGTACAGGATACACGTCTGCAACTTCTGCGGGCTAATAGCCATTGCCAATCTCAGAAACAACACTTTTGAATGCAAAGGCTGTAAAAATAAAACACAGGTATGACCTCTGACAGTTTTGTTTCTGATATTAACTTTCTGTTAAAGACATTGAAATGTTTCTTTTATTAAGCAGAGGGTTTGCTGCCAGCATAAGGACTGGACTAATATTCCTGGGGATTGCCACGTGAGCTGTCCATGCTGTCATAAAAGATGGGTCCTTTATCTTAAAGATTAATTAAGTTCAGTGAGTGGTCAATTGTTCTTCAACGCTGCGCAACCCCAGTCCCACGGTCCATGAAGTGTCCCGCCAGATTTTTTTAAGTGTCCCACCAACAGCAGCGGTCTAGAATATGCTAGCTCAAAAACCTCTGCAAAGGTCTCATTGATGTTTTTTACTCTTCGATTATAATTAAAAAAAAAAAAAAATCTGCAAATGTCTCATTGATGGTTTTTACTTTTTGATTGTAATTAAACTATGTTGCTTACATTTTTGTTATATATAAAATTTCTGTTATATCTATAGGCAAGTATTAGGTGGCCCCATCTCCAAAATTGGTTGGGCAGCTGTAGTGTACTTCGAAGTAAAGAGAACTTCCAACAGTTTGCATTTCATTCCACTTCTGACATTTTCAGTAGCTTTCTCGCGTTCTCCCATACGTGTTGCTATTATCAGTTACAATGATCAATTTTATTTAAATTACTGTTATAAGCCACCTTTCAGTAGCAAGAAGACTTATGTATGTGAAGTTGTTTTGGTAGGGGTCGATTACTTGGTACATATGCTAAAAAAATATTGGATGTTGTCACTCTGCTCAGTAGTCCCGACCACACTTGCGCGATATTGGTCCCCACTGTCACCGCTAAGACAACTCATTCAACTGAAGCGATTTCAAACGACACTGTGTGTTGTCCGACACTTGGCTGACACCTGGCCATCTAAAGTTTTTTGATGGTGCGGACCAGGTGGATGTGGAAATCCATATAGAGTTTGGAAATTTCCATTCCATTACGACCAAATGTTGTTTTTGTGTTATTGATTGGCTTGGAAAAGTGTATTTTTTCTTCAAACTCAGGTTTGTCAGATGTTCATAAAATTTAGCAAGAGTCCTAGCATGTTCATATTAACAAATCAAAGCTTTGCTGGAGGCGTAGGTCAAATTTAACGCCCATAAAAATTCCAGCCGACAAGTGGATTTGTACTGGGGACCTTCCGTGTCCGTATCTGAGTCATCAGACAAATCTAGAAGTTCTGAAAAATATGTATTCAAAATTACTAAGTACATTTGTGTCTTGGGAAAGCAAAAACAAATGGTATAGAAAAAGAGTACATTTATTATGTTTGATACTTATTTTTGATTATATCTATATTCGATCTCCGGATTGAGGTGGTTATGGCACGCGATTAGGGTACTGAAGATATCTGGTTCAAATCACTGTCTCAATCAAAATTTTTATTGACCTTGAAATTGACATTCACCTCTGATAAAGCTTTTATTTGTTAATGCGAAGATGGTAGGGTGTTCTGTGGTTTGAATTTCATGTTACTCTGTAGGTCTCTTTTCTTTAGAGGTGCACTGCACAGCCCATAAGAAATTCTGTGACTAGGGCTTTAAGATCACATGAAATTATTACTTTTATTAGTACCACAATACTGAATCTATACAGTGTATATTTAAATTAAAATAAATAATAATCTCATTCTTTATTAGCAAAATATATTGAAGGAATCGAAAAGAACCTCAAACACAGAAGACATGTCAAGTATGAAGTGAGTGATGCTTTACATTTCATTGTGATTGCGTTGAGACAAGTGGGAATCTTTCATTCCAGTGCAGTATGATGATTATTTGTTGAGACTGCGTGGGGGTAATATTTTTGTACACAAAAGATCAACCAGTGAGGTGATAAGATAAATACAGTGCTTTATTAGTTTCATAGATAATGAGGTACAGCTATGAAAAATACAGTACGGGTGACAAACCTAGCTATGATCCCCAACTTACTGTACTGAATGTTTTTAACATTGATTCTATGAAAAAACAACATTAAAACAGGCTGACGTGAGCGTGGTGGGTGAACGGTTGACGTTCTGGCCTCACATTCGGGAGGACGTGGGTTCGAATCCCCATCCGGGCATCCAGATTTGGGTTTTCTGTGGTTTCCCCAAATCACTCCAGGTGAATGCCGGGATGCTCCCTTCAAAAAGGCAATGGCTGAATTCCTTCCCGTTCCTTGTCCCCAATCCCATCCCGCCTCTAATGACCTTAGCCATCAACGAGGCGTAAAGCAATAAAAAAAACCGAGTAGTATCCTGTCATCAGTTAAAAAGGGTGTGAGACAAGGTTGTAGTCTATCCCCATTAATATTCAACTTGTATGTAGAAGAAGCAATGAAGAAAGTCAAAGAAAAATTTCCATGTGGCATAAGTTTTCAGGGAGAAAAAATCGGTATGCTACGATTTGCTGATGACATTGTCTTGTTAGCAGAGAGGGCTGAGGATATTGAAAAGTTACTGAATGGTATGAACAAAATACTGAAGGAAGATTTTGGACTGAATATAAATCAAAGCAAGACAAAGGTGATGAAATGTAGCAGAAATGATACCAATACTAGTAGATTAAATATAAAAATAGGATCGGATGCAATAGGAGAAGTGAATTCTGATACTTGGGAAGAAAAAATTACAACCGATGGCAGAAGCAGGAATGACGTTAAAAGCAGAATAGCACTAGCTAAAAGAGCTTTCATGAAAAAGAGAAACCTTTTAGTTTCAAATATTGATCTAGGAATTAGAAAGAACTTTTTTAAACTTTTTGTGTGGAGCACAGCACTTTATGGTAGCGAAACATGGACTTCAGGAATACCGGAAATAAAGAAAATTGGAGCATTTGAAATGTGGTGCTACAGAAGAATGCTGAAAATTAGGTGGACAGACAAAGTAAGAAATGAACGAGTTTTGGAAATGATGGGTGAGAAAAGAAGTTTGTTGAAGAAGCTTATGGAAAGAAGAGATAGGCTGGTAGGTCATATTTTGAGACATGCTGGATTGGTTAATTTGTTAGTGGAGGGAACAGTCGAAGGTTAGAACTGTAGAGGAAGACAGAGATTAGAATATATGAAGCAGATAATTGAGGACGTGGGCTGTCAGGGGTATGTAGAAATGAGGTTAGCACAGGATAGGAAAGAATGGAGGATTGCATCAAACCAGTCGAAAGACTGATGAGAGCAAAAAAAAAACCCCGACTAGGATCCTGTCTGTCAAGCCGAGGGAAGTGCTACGGACAAGTGTGGATGTGAGGGGGCGAGCCGACTGTCGGTGCTGTGACGGTGCTGACCAGTGTGGCCCGACCTTATAGGAGCCCATTACTTACTAGCCCTTTCTCTTTGTGCCTGGGAATTAGCAGAAAATTTCTCTAATTGAGTCAATGAGGTTTGGTTACATAGTTTCTGATGCTGCACACTTATTCATCAGAAGCTTGTGCACAGCTACTAAATCATTAAGGCCAGTCTGATGATTGCATACAAGAATTAAATTTGATATTCAGAATAAGTTTCAAGTCCTGCAAAAAAAAAAAGGTCATTTCTCTATCTAAACACAGCTTGATGTATTATCAGAGGAAACAATTACAGTTGTTACTTTAAGAGTTTTAATTATTGCCTTGACTATTTCTTCCCTACAGATCTTAAGAGGTTTGAGTATTTTAATGCAATTGTAATATTCTTAAAACTCTAGCATGTTTTAAACCACTATAACAGTTTACGTATACAAAACCATATGGTGTCACATTATTTTGTAGTGTTATTTAATTTTTAAGTGAAGTTTGAATTATTGGTTAGTCAAACGATGGTGCGTACCTATTAATTGCTGTAATGTTCGAATATGTAGGCCCTTTTCTGTTATCATTTTCACTTCACAGCAGGCAACTAGAACCTTACTGTTTGTTCACACATTATGGAATGAAGCTATTACTGGATTTCAACAACACTTTATCTTTACTTCACCGTCCTGTACCATGAGCTGATTGCGCAGGCTGTTATTTTTAAAGCCTCAAACCTTTCCTTGTGTTGTTCTGCTGCACCCAGTTTTTCTAGACATCTGGGGAAAAGATATTTCTTATTTTCCAGTGATAACTGTTGTCAGACATTTTTTTAATAGTCCCTTAATCTTTAATTTACAGTAAATTGAGCTTGCATATTGCAGTTAAAAAAGTTTCTTAAATGTTGTTGTTTTTATTGAACTAATTACATATATTTTCTTTCAGATATCGCAAGTAAGGCTGCCGTATGCTGCAAAATTACTTTTCCAGGAACTAATGGCCATGAACATTGCTCCACGGCTAATGGTTATCTGAATTTTTTTTTATATAACAAGTTGTTCTAAGTTATTATGAGTACTATGTACTCGTTTAAATGTAAAAAAAAAAAAAATAATATTATTGTGTAAAAGTTGTGGTGTGAAGAGTTTTTATAATTTAAAGTAATGCTTAACTGAAACAGTTTATTAGGGTTGCTGAATCAAATAAAATGCTCCTCAAAAAGCTCTAAAGTTTCAACAGGAAACTGAACTCTTAATTTTTCTTTGAAATTTATGCAATTTATTTCTGTGGACACAGAAAATTGAAATGCACATGTTTTAATTTCTCCATGGTGTAATTGTTTTAAATAAATATTTTGCCAGAACCAATTTGTTTCCTTTTTCTTTCTTCACCATTGTTTTTCCAAGGCATATATTTGAATTTTAATATTAGTTTCATATCAAAACTTAAGAAATTGATAATTTTTGGACTATCAGCAACAAAAGAAATCACCACCACTAACTGAAATTGAAACAACATCGTAACAAACTTGGAAAGAAAACATATCTGTATTTTATTCCTTACTTTTAATTGTGTCATAAAAGATATAAATATGACAATCCTCACTTCATAATCTCATTGGCCATTTGCTTTAGTATGCTGGAATGGCAATTATAAGATGAGTTTATAAAGTTAGACACAGCATGGCAGCAGTGATAAAGTAATGGCTTCTGCTGTAATTGTTAATCTTATCATTTATTGTATTAATTGAACATAAATTTGCTGTACAGTGAGTAATGAGAGTTGTGCTTAATCTCATGTAGCAGGATTAGTAGGAATTGTTACATCTTATTATTTTTCCATATCAGATACATCAGTTACTTGCGCCTGCTGTGTCTTCCTTGGGCTACCAAGTTTGTCAGATCCCTTGTGTGGTTCAGACACACATGATATATTTATGCAAATGAACAAAGTTTCGGCGTTAAGAATTTATGAAATGTTTTCTAGTAACTTCCCGAGTTAGCGAAGTCTTATAACAGTGAATGTGATCACCGAAATAATGATAATGCGATAATGCTTCGCTAACTCGGCTAGTTACACGAGAACATTTTATATATATAAAAAAGATATATTTATGATCTGAGCCTATAGTGAAAATCGTCTCCCAGATATTCTCAATTCCCTTAACAATTATTTTATAAACTTCACCTGGGCTTACTGCCAAACACATATCACCTACCTCGATGTGGTCATTTCCTTTTGACAGAATGCCCTTCATTCCTCTGCGCACTTCAAACCAACAAATTAATAACAATACATACATTTTAACAGTAGCCATCTCTACCACACTTAACATCCTGCATATTGTTTTGCAATCTGTGGCCGGTGTATCTGTTCTGGTCAAGGCTCAATTTAAAAGTACTTGCAAAACACAAACCCCCATTTCCTGGACCCCCTGATATTTTACAAAATCCAGTCTTTCATAATATCACCTGCTGTTTGTGCAATTCGTGTGCTGCACTCACAAAAACTGACCACTTTCCTTTATTCGTGACCCACTTCTCTCCTGGCTTCGAAATGATGAAGCAGGTGCTTTATTGTAGGAATGACTTTGTGTTCCTTTCCTAAAAAGCATTCATCTTTCCAGACTCCCACCAGCGTCCCATGCGTACGCTTCAGCAGACTGCTGGATCTCAAGAACATCTTGCCCTTCAAATACTCTCCTTCTGACTCTCCTCGACTACCGCACTGATCACTTGCAACACGTGTCCGGCCACGACTACGTGTTTCAGTCTGACCACGGGGGAATGTTTTCTTATTGTTGGACATACTGTGTACACAACTGGACACTTCATTTACCAACTTACCTGCCTTTCTTCACAGCTTTTTACATCAGTCTTGCCACTGACCTATTGTCCATCTGGATGAACACCCACAGGCAAAGATTTTACGCTGGTAGTCTATACCATTCTGTGGCAGCTCATGCCAGCTTCAAACTGCAACAACCTCAACAACTGTTTTCATTGAGAGCTGTCAGTTTACCTCAACGATGTCAGAACTCCGTAGATTGGAACCGGCTTACCAAAATGTCCTTTATGCCAAAATTCGTTTGTAAGCCTGTCAGAAGTGATTGAATGCAGTTCTGATCATTCATTTTTTCAAGCATACTTATTTATTTTATTTTGCATTTGATGCTAAAAGACATTTACACAATACTATAACAGTGACACTGAAAACATCTACATCAAATATACATAACTTCTAAAAACTGTCAAAAATAATGGGATGAACACAGTGCTTAAGCAGTTAATTTCCCTGCAGTTTCTTAACTAAACACAGTTGTTATTAAATAATGCTGATAATCTTAAATAAGGTGGAATACACCGCTTCCTGCTCCAGTGATCTATAGTAATACATGTGCAGAGGTGAGCAGTAGCAACAGATGGCTGCCGTGCCAGAGGGCGCGAGTATGGGGACCCCTTCTAATTATAATAATAAAAAAGGCCCAGCTTCAGTCACTGTCAGGCGTCGACAGCAGAATCATCGTGCCAAACGATCCTGTCTGGAGGAGACAGTCTTGGCACATCGACGCTTCTGCATCATCATTTGGTCCTGCCACAAAGACAAAAAGCAAATTTATATGTCAGTCTGGTAAAGCAGACTCGTCTGTTTCGGTTAGGTCAGATACTGTGGAGAACCCAGAGTACTAGGGTCTATCCGAGAGCATCTGTCCGTGGACACTCCCTGAAAAGAACCCTCGAGTGTGAGTTGTAGGGGTGCTATTGGTCTGGATACCACACGGCGACAACTAAGGACAAGTACAGATAGGTTAAGTGCTTTGAATTCCAAGACTGCCACAGAGCTCGCCTAACAGCCCCCAAGCACCACCGCTCTGAAGGTGTGGGTGCACTTCCCACGGAGGCTGAAGAATCGGTCCTCGTGGCAATATGCACACGGGCAATTGCTTCAGTCCCCTACAGGATGTTAATACCACGGCAAAGGATTCTCCAACTGACAGTGTAAGGCCCCAAACACCATTCCAGCCAAAGGTTCCCCCAATTCTTGTTAATGAGACAGCTGGATACTGGCAAACAGTTGAGCATCTCAAAAGATCTTTAATTGACAACATGAATGTAGCTTACAATGTATCAAGTACCAAATGACTTTCTTATCCTCACTGCCTACTTCAATGACAAAAAGTCAAAATACCACACATACAAGTTTGACGGCCAGAAGAAACTGCGGATAGTTGTCTACAGGCAACTGCCGATATGTATGAACAAACGAGATAAAAGAGCATCCCATGAAGCAAAGTATTCCTGTAAAAGAGGTCCCTCAACATACAGAAATGAGAGGGTACTTAGGCCACTATACCTGGTATCCCTAGACAATACAGAGGACCGCAGAAGTATCTATAATTTAAAACTGTGGGGGGCTAAACTGTGCCAGCTACTGTAGCTGCCTGCAGTACAAGAAAATAGTGGTGTCTCCTAATGACAGACTCCAGCGGCAGCAACAACAGGAGAAAGAAAAGTAACAGCAGTTCCCTTCCCTCCCACCCAAGACAAATGCATGGACCAAATTCACAGACTGATAATGACAACAAGGACAAAACCAAAAAGACTATACTGAAACAAACAACAAATCCAAACTGGGAGGACTGAAATTGGACTTTGCTCAGATTGTTGCTTTCTTGAATCTGACCTCAGAAAAATGATAGCCACATTGAAATATGTGGTTACTACATTCCGAGAGTGGCGTAGAAAAGGGAATAATCCTAGCCATTAGTGAATTTTTCAGTGACGTCGAGACAAATTAATCGACCCTAAACGTACCTGCCTGGAATGCCAATGGCCTTTCAAACAAAAAACTGGAATAGTAGACTAACCAATGACAACGAAAGGGGTCTGCTTATGGTGTTACATGTCAACAGAAATGATGAAGTGCTTGCGCCCACACAAGTTCCGAATAGGGCAGTGCATCAACCGGATGTACTGGACGTATTTGTTGTAAAAGGACTGAGGTGGCAGATGGCATCTCAACCCAATTAAAACTTAGTTCTTATCATCATCCGATTCTTGTGTCACTCAAGATTTAAGAACAGCAGCTACCAAAGTCGTAGATTATCTATCACACCAACTTCGAAATGGATGTCGCACTCCACCTCGCGGAATTGCCTGAACTACATTCGACCGAAAAGATAGATGAGACTGTTGCATACTTCACTGCTGTAGTTTATGAGTGCACCAAACAGGCAACCACCAAAAGTGAAATCACATATGAACAGTGCAGACTTCTGGAACACATCACGATCCTTATCAGGCTGAAGAACAGGATCCGCAAGAGGTGGCAGCGCTGGCATGACCCAGCTGACAAAGGTATGATCTATCAACTGGAAGATCAGATCAGAGAGAATCTGAAAGTCCATAGACATCAAGACTCGCAAAGGAAGCTCGCAGCGGTATAGAACAACGACTGAAAGATATGGGCACTTGCGAAGTCATTCAGCAAAACATCTCAACCTATTCAGCCTCTACAGGGACCACAAGGCCTTGTGTGTTCGCCAGTCGGGAAAGCTCTGGGTCCTTGCCGACATGTTAGAAGATCACTTCAAACCGAATGAAATAGCTGACGATTTAAGCGAAGCTCACAAAGAACACGTTATGAGTATAGCAAGTCGCTTGATCCACATCTGATCGCGGAACTTTGGGCAAAAAAAACAAATGACTAGGAGGTGGAGTCTATCGTACGCGACCTGAAATCCAATAAGACTGCTGAAAACAACAAGATTTCCGGCCTCCAAGTAAAAAATCTGTCTCCAAAAACCATTAGATATTTGACAATGATCTATAACGCCTGCCTCAGTCTAAGCTATTTTCTAATGGCCTGAAAATAGCGAAAGTTGTTGCTATTCCAAAGGTTGGCAAGAACAAACGACTACCTGAGAGCTACAGGCCAATTTCACTATTACCCATTCTATCCAAAATTTTTGGGAGCGTGATCCTCAAACGCCTCAATAGATTCTGCGAAATGAATAATATTATAATACATTAGCAATTTGGTTTCAGAGAAGTTCTCAGCCACTGTGCAACAATGTACCAGGCTTGTGGAGTATATCTGCTAAGAAAAGTACCGGTACGAAAGAAGTAGTACTGCTGCAATCTTCCTAAATGTAGAGAAAGCATTTGATAGGGTTCGGCATGAAGGCCTTCTCTACAAACTGCATCTATAGAACATGCCATACAACCTTATATATTTGCTGCATTCCTATCTAACAGACAGGAAATTCTTCGAATATAATGAAAAGGCAGCAAGCGCATATAAAGATGTAAAGGCAGGGGTAACACAAGGCAGTAGACTTGGCAACTTTGAACACCAAATATGCCAGCGATGGTCCACAAACTTTGGAAACGCAAACATCACCATACAAAGACAATATTACAGCCTTTGCCAGAATAGACACCCAGTTTATGTTATATGTAAGGTCTAAAGACATCTGGATGAACGAACCCATTGGTGTAACCTGTGGAGAATTAAAATAAACCAGACTAAATCTCAACCAATACTATTCACCACTAAAATAAACTTACCGCACATCAAACTGCAATTGCGGTAGTTAATTTTGGGACTAGATAAAGACTGACGGGGGTAGACACATTATAGCAGTCAGAGACAGATCACGTGTCAAACTAGCCTACCTCTACCCGCTGCTCAGAGGTGAAGGCCTAGCCGCAGAGACTAAAGTCCTCCTATACCGTGCGATCATCCAACCAACATTCATGTATGAGTCAGAAATATGGAGCATGGTGGCCGACTGTCACGTTAAAACCCTACAGTCGCTGGAAAACAGAGCACTGCGTTTAATTGTGGACGCTCCAAGATACCTGCCTAACAGGGATATCAGATGAGACAGTAAAAGAAAAATCACTCATATTCTATGGCAAATGCTCTGATTCCCCTTGTCCACCACCAACCCAAGCCACCCAGTAGTTTTGTAAAATAGGTCTCACAACAGTTACCATGTAGGTCCCAAAATAGTTGATCTATATACGAGACCCCTCCTTCCTCCTTTAGATTTTAAGCAGGCCATTGTTTTTTTTTTTTTTTTTTTTTAAAAACCTTTAGCTTGAGTAGGATTAACTCAAAGTAGTATAAGATGCGTTGTAAATATGAAATTGTAATAACACTCCTTTAGTATTAGAAAAAACCATATAATTTAAAAAATCGCTAAATTTATTTCAGAGAATTAGATTAGATTTAGACAAGTGAAGCAGGGTATCCTGGCTCACGAAACCCAGTATGGGTTCTGCCCAACCAGATGACGTAGAAGTTGGCACGTCGCTCTGAGCAATGTCTCCCGAAAGGGGAGCGCTTGGGGCCTCGCGGCCATCGCGCCTTCGAAGCAAAGTTACCGATTTGTTGTTCACCGAAAACAAAAGTAAAAGTTGTCGTCAGCCTATCCTATTGGATAGGTTAGATTCTAAGCAATAGGCACAATGTTAGGGCCTCTTCAAGTCAGATAACCCCGCGTTCAAATAGTTCAGGCCAGGCGATTAGATTAGTAATTAGTATACGAAAACTGATACCCAGACCGTCGCGGTGCCCGTAAGGGCTTCCGAGGCCATGGCCCCAACCCTCGCCCTACCTGGACCATCCAAACACCAGTGCCCCGACGACTCGGGTACAGAAGTAATGGACACCGGAGACACTGTGACCATTGTTAATGTGCACACGGGGAATAGATTTGAACCCCTCACGAACCTGACAAGTGCCGCAGCTGATACAAAATGTGGAAATCAAAGGCAGCAAACACGTAAGCCCAAGGTCTCACTTATAATAGTGTACGAAACTGCGGACTACATGAAAACAGTTGCACAGACAAAACCATTGAAAGTAATTATAAGGAAAATGCCCACAGATTTAAATACCACTAAAATTTAGAGTAATTTAATTGCATCTGGATTACCTAAGAAACATGTCTCTCATCTTTCAAAGTTTTCTAAAAAGCCAAATGATCGTATAATCATGCCACTGTTCCTAATTACCTTGGCTAATACAGAAGAGGAGCGCAAAATTTATAAACTGGAAAGTTTAATGCACCTCAAAATCAAAGCCGATTCTTACAGAACTCCCGAAGGCCCATCACAATGCCATCGCTGTCAGAGTTATGGTCATGAATAAAACAATTGTAGAATTAAAACAAAATAAGTGAAATGCTCCGGATATCTCTTGACAAAAGACTAATAAAACAAAGGATGAGCAGCCTAAATGCTGAAACTATAGTGGCCAACACCAGTATAGTTACCGGGGCTGTCCACAATTATATAAGAAAATAGTTAAAGACCGAAATTTGAAGCTTCAACAACTTAAACGTCAGAAAGAAGAAGCTAACATTTTTCAGGGCAGTGACGCTCCAAATGTGTCCTTTCCGGACAGACCAAATCCCTGGAACAAAAAACCAGACAATAAACAAAAACAATTGACTTGCAGTTGAGGCAAATGAAAAACAAAATCAATCGACGGCAAACAATGCAAAGGGGACAAGGAACTAGGTGACTGGGCAGGCGACCACTCTTGTGGGTCAGATGGTTTGAAGTCCGAGTCGGATGCGATAGAAGAAGATGGTGGAATTTGCAACTTAGGAAGTAAAATTTCAACCAATGGCCGAAGCAGGAATGGTGTTAAAAGCAGAACAGCGCTAGCGAAAACAGCCTTCATGAAAAAGATAAATCTTTTAGTTTCAGATATTTATCTGTGACTCAGAAAAAACTTTTTAAAACTCTTTGTGTGGAGCACAGCACTTTATGACAACGAAGCATGGACTTTAGGAATACCAGAAAGAAGGAAAATTGAAGCATTTGAAATGTGGTACTATAAAAGGATGTTGAAAATTAAGTGGACGTAAAGTACGAAAGGAACGAGTTTTCGAAATGATGTGTGAGGAGAGAAGTTTGTGGAAGAGCCTTACAGAATAAAGAGACAGGCTGGTAGGTCATATTTTGAGACATGGAGGATTGGTTAACTTGTAAGTGGAGGGAACAGTCAAAGGTAAGAACTGCAGAGTGCAGAGAAAGGCAGATTAGAATATATGAAGCAGATAATTGAGGACGTTCGTTGTAAGGGGTATGTAGAGATGAAAAGGTTAGCGCAGGATAGGAAGAGTTGGAGAATTGCGTCAAACGGTCGAGAGACTGTAGACAGGAAAAAAAGTAAAAAACACTTTTTATGGCTCACTCTGTCAAAGCCTTTGAATGATCTACTGCTAGATTAACCATCTGTCCTCCCATTTCATCCGAAATATCTTGTATATATCCTAGTAACTGAAATTCGCATGGATATCCTTGCCTAAAGCCATGTTGCCGACTTGAAAACCACTTACCTTACGGTCCTCACGTATATTTCTGATGTGGTTGGATATCAATCTCTTAAGTAATTTTCCTACCACTGATGTCAAACTGATTGGCCTGTAATTTTCGAGCCCATTTCTCTCCCCTCTTTTATGAACCGGTGCTATTACCGCACTTTTCCGGTCATGTGGTAAGCAGCAGATATTCAGACTCAATTTGAATAACGTTTGAAGACAAGGTACAATGTCACATCCTACTAACTTTAATACATTCGTTGTAGTATTATCTACCCCAACGTCTTTATGATTTTTCTTGTTTTCTTAGTTCCCTCATGATATCCTCAGTATGAATTTCAAATTCTCTAAGCTTCTCAATCTTAATTGTATGGATAAGCTCGTTCTCTGATTTACACCATTCCATTGCTGAATCATAGTTCCTAATGATCTAATTAAACCACCTGTTTAATATCTCTGCCTTTTTCAGATCCTCAGTATCCTCCTCTCTATCCATATCCATAATTGTCTCAAAACGCGACAATTTAATCGGATAGGACTTCGAGAAAATGCCTAGGATGTGCCAGAGAAGTAAGATAAATTAATCAATTCTCTTTGTAAATTATTGCAATCACTGACCCCATTACCTACTATAGAAAACCTTCCTACACCCTTGTACCTTAAGCTTGTGGTCATGGTCATCTTTTACCTTTACTTTTAATTCTAATACCCATATCTTTTAATTCTTCATCACCAATATACGCCTTGCACACTGCCATGACCCTCTTCAACCTCCTCCAGTCTTCCAATGAATCCCATGCCAGCTCTGTTGATTTATCAGATACTGCTTGTGTTCTATTGTAATTTCCAGAAACAAATTTAGCGGTCCTTCTTTGCAACCCATTCAACTCCTGTATTTGATACCCAAAACGTGTGTCCCATACTACACCACCGTCGACCATATTTAAGCAATGGTCTGACCAAAGTTTTGTAACCAGTTCCTTTAATTCTATCGTACACCCCCTCATCACTTTCTCCAGCAAGTGAACGATTTTGAAACCTTTTCCCTCTACCTGCCCAATGTGTCAGGCCATTTGAGCATGTTATCAAACGTTATGCCAAGATATGTTAAGCCAAGATATTTGCATTTCAAGTTTTCACCAAGCAAGGGAATTGGGTTACAAATCTCTGAGCAGGTCATTGCCTGAATATGGTGGTGTGGTATGGGACCCACATTTTGCGTATCAAATACAGGAAATGGAAGAGTATGGAGAAGATCTGCTAGATTTGTCTTTCGAAATTATGTCAGGAGACAATCAGTAACTTATGTAATAAAGGGGATTGATTGGAAGACAGTCATGAAGGTGTACAAGTCGTATAATGCTGCAAGGTATTGGTGGGAGAATTAATAGAGGTGTGTGGAAGGATAAAGATGACCATTACCACAAGCTGGCAATCGATTTCAGGCATAATGGTGTGGGAATATTCTCTTTCGTAGGGAATGGGGTCAGATGTTGGAATAAATTACCAAGTGAAATGATGTATGATTTGCCAAGGACACTAAAGGAACTTAAGATTGAAATTAAAAGAGCAATAGCATGAGGGGAAAGGGAGGTTGCCACCAGCGCGTGGGCTGTGTCGGAATTAAATTAAAATTAAATATAATATTCGAGACCAAACAGTGAGTGACATAATTCATGTTTTGTTTTCCTGCACGAACTGTAGCCTAATATAGTAGAAAATTATGAAGGTTCTTTCAACGACATTCACAGAACGTTAATGGTCTCAAAGATGGAAAAATTCTTATTTAAGTTTCCCATGAATCGGTTGTAGTATGGCGTCTTATTATTTTTATTTATTTTTTGACAATGAGCAGTTGTATGCGCTTGGATAACCTTTGATAGTATATATTTATCAAATTTTGATCCACTTCTGATAATGCATTGGTTTCTTTTTTTTTTTTTTTTTCCTCCTAGGGTAGCACATTGGCACAGTTTTGTCGATGTCCTTTTATGTTTTTAAAAAATGTTTCATGTGTCTGTTTTCAACGAGCCCGTGTTAATAGGCTAATATCTGGACACATGTAATACCTCATTCCTTAATTATGTAACCTTTAGTTTTAATAATTTTAATGCATTATGCAACCATTATCCCTGCTCAAGGGAGGTAGGGTCACCTTCCCAATACTCCACTTGAGTAAGTCTTGTCTGGCGCATCCACGCTAGGGAGGTGGACATCCTAGCTCCAGTAGACCGGAGTGACAGGGTGGCTAAGTCCAGGCAAGAACCCAGTCCCACAGGGTATAGTGTGGAACCCATGCCTGGGATACGGGCGACGTCCTCAACAGCAGTTTTCGGCAGAGAAGGAGACCTTCAGAGTGGCAAAAATGGCGGAAGGGGCCACCTATCCCCTCCGAGGGTTTATTGGAAGGAAACATCACTGCCTTGTGGCGAAGAGGGATCTTCAAAGGCTAGGTGAGTAAACCTTGAAAGAAAATCCTTGACTGTGTTAGGCCTACAAAGCCAGCAGTACGAATATGAATCGATTGCTTTAAAATATAATGGAACAAGCCTCGGAAAAAGTTACCACAGTAGACGACCTTACAATGGAAAAGGAAAACGTGAAGGATTACAGTTAGTAACTTTAAACATAAGAACATTGACGGGAAAGACTGAGGAAATCATAGATTTGACGGAAAGACGGAAACTGGATATACTGGGACTAGTAGAGTCAAGATGGAGAGGGGAGGGTATTAACGAATAATGGAAGGGATACAAGCTGTACTGGATTGGGAATAGTGAGGGAAAAAGGAATGCCGTGGCGCTTGTCATAAAATAGAGTTTAATGGAAGAAGTAGTAAGAATAAATGACAGAATGATAAAGATTGAATTGAAAGTTAGGGACAAGCACATGGAGTTAATCCAAGTTTATGCCCCTCAGGTAGGCTGCACCGATCAGGAAAATGTAAATTTTGAAGATGATCTGCAGCAGCAGCTTGGCAGGAATAACGAAATTATAATCGAAGACCTCAATGCTCGTGTCGAAGAATTTATTTCTAAAGCAGACTTTACACGGTCAATAATATTGACAATACTTTCTTATATTGATAATAACATTGATCGTGTATGGTGAAAAAATTGTGTTGATGGTCGATATTGATGGAAATACGGATTTTCTGATGTTCTGCCATCGGTACTGGAAACTGGAGGGCATATTATCAATATTATTAACCATGTATGGGCGAGCGTCAATATTTCCATCAACAGTCAGTTCATTTTTCGTCGCGCTTCGGAGAAGGTGTGGCGACAATGACCAACCATATTACCTCCTTACTTGAGGATGCACCTCGTACTTTCATTCACAAATAAATTACAGGATTGTATTCTGGAGTTCACAGCAATACATAGAGCAGTTTTACATCTACATCTGCGTCTACATATATACTCTGAAAGTCACAAAATTGTGGGTGGCAGAGGGTACGCAGCACCAAAGCTAATCTCTTTGTTGTGCATTCCAATCCCTAATTGTACGAGGGAAAAAAGAATTCATATAAGAATCAGTGCGGCAACTTATTTCTCTAATCTTTCCTGTCATTCCGGCTCAAATAGGTTGGTGGAAGAAGTATTTCACTACACTCGTAAGTGAAAGTGGGAGTACACATGTTTACCAATAAGTTTAAATAAAATATGCGTCGTCTATCTACCAGAGACTCCCAGCCTAGTTTACTAATCAGCTCTGTGACGCTTTCATAAGGACTATAGCAAGCGGTCACGAATCGAGCGGCTCTTCTCGGGACATTTTCTATACTTTAGATCAACCCCTTACGAAACGGATCCTCAATGGCACAAATGGTCCAAATGTGGACGCACAAGATGTAGCATAACCGATAGTAAGAACATCCTTGAGGTAAGCGTTCCTTGCCACGGGCCAGTGAGTTTTCTTAGGGAAGTTTCCATAGCAACGGGAAATACAGAGAGACTAAGAGATTGATTAGAGCAGCAGCAGCTAAGGAGAGCTTGTTAGGACGAAGTCCGATAATGTATTTAATGAATGTAATTAATTTAAAATAAAAGTTGTGAAGAAGAAAAGGACTAAAAGATTAATTATTGGATTAAGCTGCATAAAAGATATCTTACAAAATAATATAAATAGAATCACATCGTAAATACAACACGGCGTATTTCTATCTTCTTAATGAATAATCAAGTAACTGTAATATTTATGAAATACGACATGGCGACCGTGCACAGTGGACTTAGGTGCTGCAAGAAAAAAAAAAAAAAAAAAAAAAACCTACGTGAATTTATGAATTTGAGGATACAGCAGACAACAACAAGAAAGAAGAGAGCAGAATCCTTGGAATTTGGAAACACGCAGCGCTACTAGCGGCCGAGTGTGAACCAGCAGAGAAGACAACAGCTGAGACGAGAAAAAGTTCAGCCGCCATCCACGAAATACATAAAGTTAAGTGTTTTCAAGACTCCATTATCTTTATTCTTGTAATAAAAAACTTGGTGATAGTAACAAGAAAGTTGACTGTGACAGAAGCGATGTACGGGTAGGATTAGTTTTACGTTTTCTTTTTTAATTTTCGTTGTTTATTCAAATAATTTATTATATCACGTCATTTTATTGATACTAGTTTTGGGACGCTGAGTATGGCTTAGCTTTCTACAGAATGGCTAATCAGATGCCAGGTGAAATGGTTATTTGTGATCCTGCGGGTTCGGTAAATAAGAAAGATGAAACAGTCACTGTAAGTGCATTAGAAAAAATACTATTTCGATTTGAATCGCGACTAACAGCACGGCTAACAGCACAACTTACAGCTTTAGAGGATCGAATAATTAGATCAGAAACTGATGTACAGGCAAAGTTAGATAAGTATATAGAAAGGGCTGAAAAACAGTATACAAAGATAAATGAGGAACTAAAAGTATGCAATGAGAGTCTAGTAATTAGAGGGTTTGAACAAAGTACGAATGCAATTCATTGTGAATCATTAAGTAATACAATTGAAAGTAATGATAGTAGGCCTAATACTGTAAGGGAAAAATATGAGATGAGTGATGTTACAATTAATGGTGATGTAAATCATGTAAAGGATAGACAAATTGTTAAAGAAGGGTTTCACTTAAAAGATGAGTCTAAGCATGAAAGTAACCAGGTGGAAACTTACACAAAGACAGATGAATCAGTAGAAAAGGGTTGTAAGTCTATAAAAATGTTTGATATCAGAGACATTAAAGGAACAAGTGGCTTTGATCAGGTAAAAGAGATGGAAGAGACTTTGAAGGTAGATGGATTAGGGAGTTTGATGATTTTGAAGGATGTAAACTGTGACATTCTTTCCATTGTTGGGGAGAATTATGTTTGTGATTATGAATCAACGCAGTTACAGAATAATGGTGTTGAACATTTTCAGAGTTCTTTACATATTTTTGAAGTTAGTTTGCCATGTTACTGTTCTGGCAAAGTAAGATTAATTATAAACAGAAAGTTGCTTTGTATGAATAACTGGGAAAAGGTGAACTGGAAATATAGAAAAAAAAGGTTTTCTTTTTTGTAGAGGAGTAAGCTATGCTCACTGCCTCATCCTGTGTACAAATCCAATCAGGACATTGAATGTACAACTAAAAAAAAAAAAAAAAAAAAAAAAAATGATCACTTGGTTTAAGATGAATGAAAAGATTTAACACTAGTGCAAGTCACAGGTGTGTAAAGATAAACTCCATCATATTGGAATTTCCTATTATTATTAAGTTATAGTTAGCATATTATTATTATTCAGTGCCACAAAACACTTGTAAATAGTACTGATTGTTGTGGCTGCGCACAATTCAACTGTAATGATAGTAAAAGTTTATATCCATTAAGTGGAAGCTGTCAATTACCAATATTGAGGATCTCGATCAGATGTGCAGTCTTCGGCTGTTACCACAGCATACCATTACATAAAAGTTTATTGTCTATTAAGACTTTCTTTTTGTAAATATATAGTTTGTAAGGTATACCGGAGCATTAGAATGAATAGAATGAGTGGAGAAGAAACGAGGTGTTACTATGATAGAATAAATGTGTAATGAATTAAGAAGTAAAATATCATATAGAGAGGGTAAAACAGCTCAGTCAAGACTCAGTTCCTGTAAATAAGGCCACTATCTAGGCATTGCCTTTAAATGATACCGAAAGGTTCGGGATTTGGTCACACAGGCATAGCTGAGTTCCAGGTAGAACCTTCAAATGACTTTGTTGTTACATCTCATAGCCTATATGTGAATATATTCAAGATGAAGTAGAGTGGAGAAAGTTATTACTTATGGGGAGAATATAATATAATGTAATGTATTGAAGAAATAAAATAAAAATGAAGTTGTGATGGTTATGCTAGATTAGCAAGAAACAATGGTGTCCCAGTCGCATTAGCGTGGGTTGATTGTACTGGTCCAGGGACCAAACATGTGATTTAAATAATGTTGCCGGTTATACAACAGTAAAATGGTTCAAAAGGATCGGTCTTATGAAGAATATAATGTACCAAGGGTAGTTAATAGAAATTTTGAATGGTATGCTTGGAAAACAGGCGGAGGCTATGACAGTTAAAGATGATGTAATTAAAAACAATTCTGTAGTATAGTATACCTATTGTAGTTTTGGTTTTTAAGAGATAAGGACAGTAACTTGTCGAAATGTGTGTGTTACAGACGATATGCCGTTCCAAACAGTAGCGGCTTATGGAAAACCACCAGGGAAAGTTACCACAAGACATCAGTCCTCGTGATATGAAAAAATGTGTTATTAGCCAAATGTAAAAATAAGCTCTCCTTACCTAAAAGGTAACATTTACAGAAAGTTTACCATAACCATTTATAATGGAATGGATGTCAAATGGTATGGTAAACTTGGGGGGGGGCTGTAGCATAACCGATAGTAAGAACATCCTTGAGGTAAGCGTTCCTTGCCACGGGCCAGTGAGTTTTCTTAGGGAAGTTTCCATAGCAACGGAAATACAGAGAGACTAAGAGATTGATTAGAGCAGCAGCAGCTAAGGAGAGCTTGTTAGGACGAAGTCCGATAATGTATTTAATGAATGTAATTAATTTAAAATAAAAGTTGTGAAGAAGAAAAGGACTAAAAGATTAATTATTGGATTAAGCTGCATAAAAGATATCTTACAAAATAATATAAATAGAATCACATCGTAAATACAACACGGCGTATTTCTATCTTCTTAATGAATAATCAAGTAACTGTAATATTTATGAAATACGACAAAGAGATTTGTACGCTATCTCCTTTGTTTGTTCATTACAATTTTTCAAGATTCGACCTATGAATCGCAGCCTAGAATTTCATCTACCTACTAACGAATTAATGTGCATGTCCCATTTTATGTTCCTTTGTACTGTTACTCCCAAATATTTCATACAATCAACTATATCAGTAACTGAATTGTTTAACTCGTATTTCTGAACAATTGGAATTTTCTTGTTAGTTATGCTCATTGTCTTGCACTTTTTACAATTTTGTGTAAATTGCCACTCAGCGCACCATACCAAAATAATATCCAAATCACGCTGAATTTCTAAGCAATCTGCCAAATTCGTTACTTCCCTATAAATAATCCCATCATCAGCGAACTATCTAAAAATGCGTTTCACTTTGTCTCCGAGATCGTTTATAAAAATTAAGAAAAGAATTGGTCCTATTACACTTCCTTGAGGTACACCCGATGTACCATCTTGATTAGAAAAACGACGACATACTGCGACCGACCAGTTAGAAAATCCTTTATCTATTCACAAAGCTGATCCCATATACCGTACGCTCGAAGCTTCGCTAAAAGGCGGTTGTGTGACAGAGAGTCAAATGCTTTCTGAAAATCTAAAAAAATCGCATCTGCTTGTGAACTACCATCAATAACTTTCATTACGTAGTGCGTAAATAGGGCCAGCTGTGTTTCACATGATCTTTTCTTCTGAAATCTGTGTTGATTTGTTGTAAACAAATTATTTTCATCTTGAAAATTCATAATGTTTGAGCATATAATATGCTCTATAACTCTACTACAAACAGATGTTATAGATACTAGACAACCCGTGCGAAAATTTCGCGAATAAAATGCGTATAAAAGCGAGGTTGAATGCTTGTAATATAATGAACAGTAGAACCTTACGTTTGTGGCAAATATATATATATATATTTTTTTTTGGTGTAATAGGTACGCATCAAAATACTTAGAACATATTAGGAAACAGTTTGGAAAATTTAAAACACTCTGCATTTACGACAAACTGTCACTGACCTTAGGGGGCATCCATAAATTACGTGAGGTGTTTTTTTCGGATTTCCGTACACCCCCCCCCTCTGGTGAGACTTCGTGAGATCTGGTACTCCCCCCCCTTTCCCTCTGGTGAGATTTGGTCCGTGAGACCCACCCCTAGAAATCGCCCTCGCAACTTTTTGAGACTTTTTTTTTAGGTCTCACCCTTTGAAAACCCCCCTAAAATGGACTTTCGCGTCAATTGTAGACCCTTTTTTTTTTTAGTTCTACAGTTCCAAAAAAAATTTAAAAACCTCGCGTGAGATTTCCCTTGACCCCCCCCATTCCTCCTGGTGAGATTTGGTGAGATTTCGCCGGACCCCTCCCCCCCTTGTTTCACCTCACGTAATTTATGGACGCCCCCTTAACAGAATACAACCAACATGAACAAAATGCACACAACATACCAACATCTCTGTGATATTTGTTGCTGTGCGAATAAAATGTGTACATTTGAATTGTACAGCAAAACGAAATTGTTTCCATAACAGAAAAAAATATCCGAAAAGCTACTTATTGAATAAAAATAGGTTTATTGACATCTCTGTGGTATCTGCTGCTGCAATCTAGGGACTTGGCTCTGAACTTTCTCATACGCGCTACCACTTTAAGCACCAAATTCTGAAAAATTCTTTCTTAATTTATGATTTTACCTAAGTGGAGACCTTAACATTTAAAACGATATGATATTTATCTATTACAGCTAGGTATCGAAGAAGATAAATGGCTTTTAATAATAATAATAATAAAAACACACTGTAGAAATATTACTGATACTTTTGCCCTTTAAGGGTCGAATTAAAAAAAAAATCTTTTATAAAATATGGTGTTACCAAAGCAGTCACCTTGGTCTTTAAAATGATACCTCATTTATCGATTTCCGTTAGTTATCAAGCAAGGTAAAAAAAAAAAAAAAAAGTTCTAGAAACGATGATATTTTTTGCCCCTTAAGGGTCGAATTTGGAGAAAGATTTTTCTTAAAAATGATGTTACCAAAGTGGATAATTTAATATTTAAAACGATACCTCATTTATTAGGTATCAAGGGAAATAAATAGCTCGTGACAGAAAAATGCGTTATAGAAATATTAATACTTTTGCCCTCTAAGGTTAGAATTTTGAAAAAAATTCTTTCTTAAAATGAGGTGTAACGGCACCTAAGACCTTACGAAGACCTCAATCTTTAAAATGATACCTCGTTTATCAATTTTGTTTAATTATGAAGGGAAATAAATGACTCGAGACACAAAAAACGTATTTTAGAAATACTTATGTCCTTTAAGAGTTCAGTTCAGAAAAAAATCGTTTCTTAAAATGGAATGTTACCACAGCGAAACCTTAATTTTTAGAATGATACCACATTTATCTATTTCGGTGAGATATTAATGGAGATAAATTGCTCGTGATACAAAAATGCGTTGTTGAACCATTTATACTTTTTTCCCATTAAGGGTTAAATTTAAAAAAAAAATCTTTCTTTATATGATGTCACCAAAGCTGAGTCATTACTTTTCATACTCCTACTTCATTTATCGATTTTGGTTAGATATCCATGGAGATAAATGGCTCGAGACACAAAAAACGCATTTTAGAAAAATTGACATTTTGGCCATTTAAGGGTCGAATTACCAAAAATTCCTTTCTTAAAATATAATGTTACCACGGCGGAGACCTTAGTCTTTAATATGATACCACATTTATCTATATCGGTTAGATATCAAGGGAGATAAACACCTCGTGACACAAAAATGCGCTGTAGAATCATTTATACTTTTCCCCTTTAAGGGATGAATTCCAAAAAACTTCTTTCTTAAAATATGATGTGACCAAAGCTGAGACATTAATCCTCATAATCGTACTGATTTATCGATTTTGGTTAGATATCCAGGGAGATAAATGGCTCGAGACACAAAAAACGCGTTTTAGAAATATTGACATCTTTGCCCTTTAAATGTAGAATTATGAAAAATTCCTTTGTTAAAATATAATGTTACCACGGCGGAGACCTTAGTCTTTAATATTGTTACCTCATTTATCTATATCGGCTAGATATCAAGGGAGATAACTCGCTCGTGACACAAAAATGCGTTGTAGAAAAATTTATACTTTTTCCCACTAAGGGTTAAATTCCAAAAACATTATTTCTTAAAATATGATGTCTCAAAACTGAGACATTACTCCTCATAATCCTACTTCATTTATCGATTTTGGTTAGATATCCATGGAGATAAATGGCTCGAGACACAAAAACGCATTTTAGAAAAATTGACATTTTTGCCATTTAAGGGTCGAATTACCAAACATTCCTTTCTTAAAATATAATGTTACCATGGCGGAGACCTTAGTATTTAATATGCTACCACAGTTATCTGTATCGGTTAGATATGAAGTGAGAGAAATCGCTCGTGACACAGAAACGCATTGTAAAAATATTGATACTTTTGCCTTTTAAGGGTCGAATTGCAAACAAAAATTGTCTTAGTATATGACGCCACTAAAGAGGAGATCTTAATCTTTAAAATAATACTTCATTAAACGATTTCAGATAGGTATCCATGGAGATAAATGATTCGTAACACAGAATACAGCATTTTTGCCATTTAAGGGTTGAATTCCGAAAAATTTCTTTCTTAAAATATGATGTGACTAAAGTGGAGAACATAAGATTTAAAATTACACCTTATTCATTGATTTCGTTTAAGTATGAAGGAAGATACAGGCTTGTGACAAAACAATACCTTATAGTAATAATATATACGATGATAATGGAACGGTAGTTTCCAGGATCACTTCGATCACCCTTCTTGAAAATCGGAGTTACTTGCGCGATTTTCCAGTATGAAGACACTTTTCGCTCTTCTAATGATTTAATGACTATATCAGACAGAAATGATATCAGAACAGAGCAATTAGAATTAAGAGTAACAGTAAAATATAAACATCGTTTATATCTTTATTTAATTATATTAATATTCTCCCGTTAGCATGCATTTACATCTCCAAAACTATCATTAATCTTTATGTTGTTATTATTTTTTTTTAAAAAAAAGGAAGAAAAAGAGTACCAGAAAAGAACATTTCACCCTTTTTTTATTTAATAGCATATCTAGTTTCCGACAACATATTTCATCCATAATTATTTAAAAAAACACTCAGTACGTTTATCGGGATTTCCCCAATTTTCTGTCTGTGTCATGTTAAAAGAAACTTCAAAGCAATTAAAATTAATGCTAGAGTATTTCAAGAAATTAAAAATGTAATAATACTGTTCTAAAATAAGAAACAGTTGTCAGCGTAGTCCATGCCAAATTTCTTTAAGTTTTACTCAAAGGTCATCAAATTGTTTTCACCTCTATCATTTGAACTGAGGTAGAGTTGATTTTCCTTTGCAAGAAAATTATGCACATAGCAACACGTAACTGTAACTGCAGGGGCTTTTTGCAGCTGTAAGTTGGTAGGTTTTAGGAACAAACCAAACCGTGAATTTAATATTTCAAATGTTTTTCTTGCAATACGCGAGCTCGTGACAACCCCTTATTGAAAATTTGTCCAGGCTCACACAGTAATCTCTGGGAGTGGGGTTTCAATAAATTGTTGTGTAATACAAATGCCTCGTCTGCAATAAATACACAAGGGAAAAGATCAGCTATATTCGACAAAGGTGCAGGTGAGGGTAAATTCATTTGTTTCCCCCTGGAACAATTATCCGAATTTGGAGCAACTCATTAGTTTTCAGTCGAAATTTCGATCTTTCATTCCGATATCAACCATTATAAACTCATTCACCATCTAGAGTCAAAAGCACGATATTGAAAAACTCCTTGTAATTATAATACAAGGAACCTGAGTCACCTGGTTCCGTTGTAATTACATGTTTTCCTTCCGACTAGCCCACCGTATTCCAAAACTCATGTCGCATTCCGAATTCTTTAGCTGTGTCACACCGCACTAGTTTTGGCGTTTTTTTTTTAAAATTTATTTATTAATTATGGTTTTACGCCTCGTCGACATCGAGGTCATTAGAGGCGGGATGGGACCGAGGGCAAGAAGGAACGGGAAAGAATTCGGCCATGGCCATCTTATGTAGCATCCCGGCATTCGCCTGGAGTGATTTGGGGGAAATCATGGAAAACCCAAATCTGGATTCCCGGACAGGGGTTCGAACCGCCGCGCCGTCCTTCCGAATGCGAGGGCGGAGCGTTAACCACTCACCCACCACGCTCGGTACTTGACAGTTTTAAGTTCTTGATTAAGGTTTTTCGTTAACTTCAGTTGACGTAGTTAGCGCACTTCCCCCTCTTTCTTTTTTTTCTTATGGCTTTACGCCTCGTCGACGTCATTAGAAGCGGGAAACGAAGGGAATCAGGGAACGGGAAGGAATTCGGCCATGTTTTTTGAAAGGAAGCATCCCGGCATTCGTCTGTGGAAACCATGGAAAAACCTAAATGAATGCCTGGACGGGAATTCGAACTCGTGTCCTCCCGAATGCGTGGTCAGAACGTTACCACTCACCCACCACGCTCTGTTTTCCTATTTTATTCATTTTACTAACTACATACCAGGTATGTGCCACCTGCTTACTTTCAGTTAAATAGTGAAGGGAGACAGTGTACTGGCTGTACGCACGGTGGGGTGAGTGTCACCTTGCCAATACAGTGATACACTTTGACATTGTAGTGAAAGTCAGCAGGTACATGCGTAGAGGGGTCCAAATTATCTGTATACAGAAACAATATAGATAAAATTATCAAATAAATACAAAACTATGAAAACTTGTTTTTATACAGCCTTATATAAAATGTACAAACGTTTCTGTTACTGCTTCGCTAATCAGTTACAAGCACAAAATAATAGCTATACAACCTTTTGTACGATTATATATCTTTTGGAACGACAGAATCCAGAACTAACTGAATAAAACCACACAGATTCACCCTGCTTGTTAGGCAAAAAAAACAGAGACACTGAGTAAAATTATTGACGATAGTATTGTCAATAATATTTTAAGATGGTGCCGTATTCAGACTGGTTGGTGCGACTATTGACGGCTGTATTGTCAATGCTGACATTGACAATACTATTGATCGTGTAGGGTCCGCTTAAGGTATCTGCAAAATAAAATGCCAGTAGTTTGTGCAAATGTAGTTCACATGATTAATGTACCATTTATGCTATGACTGTACATCATCTGGTGTATGTATTACTTTGTTATGCAATTGCTTAATGTACCTTGTATGCTATGACTGTACATCTTCTGGTGTATGTATTATTTTATTATGCAATTGTTTTTCTGTAAATTGACAACTTTCCACCTCCCCCAGAGCCAGTCTCTTATATTGTGATCAATGGAAAATGAATGTATTGTATATTTAGAAACATAACGGCATAACGGGCATAAGCAAATCAAAATACTGCCGATGTGGCATGGAAAGATATTGGAGTGGGTATGAAAAGTAGTGCATGGAAGGGAAAAGGTCACCATGACCACAAGCTGACATCGATTTCAGGCACAAGGGTGTGGGAAGATTCTCTTTTTTAGGTAAGGGTGTCAGGGATTGGAATGAGTTACCAAGAGAAATGATGAATAATTTACCGAAAACGTTGAAAGAATTTAAAGATAAAATTTGTAGTGGCAAATGTAGGTGGCTGCAGGATAGGGGGAAGATGTGGGTGTACGGAAATTGTCACCGGAGCCTGTGCTCCTTTGCAATTAATTATTTTTTTTTAAATAAAAAATTATAATTCCCGGGCTATAGGGAACGTCACAGTTAGTTCAGATTTCCCGCCAGAGTGTGGATACGGGCACTGATTATATGAGGGCTAGCGTCTAGCTTTATTATCTCTGGCAGCTGGAGCTTATTTCGGCATTTTTTTTTTTTTTTCAGGTCGTGAGCAGTCTGTATTAGGGATGTTCATCCAGAAAATACATCGATGTTTATTTCGATGTGATGCATCGAAACGTTGCATCGATGTTTCACGATGCATCGAATAAAAACATCGATGTTTTCGATGCATCGAATAAAAACATCGATGTGTATATATATATATATATATATATATATCGGTTAATAAAGGTTAGGAAAGCTTAAAATGAGACAAAGATTAGGAAACTAGAAAAATGAAGTATTTATTTGAATTATATTTTTAATTAGTCTTTTACAAAGGCAATTTGAAATTACTGGGATTTATAAATTCGAATAGAAAGATAGAATAAAAGTAAAAAGAGAAACGCTGAAAGAGAGGCAGTGTTGGGATTCTAATCTAATTGGAATTTATAAATCCCAATATTTTCTCTCTAAACTTTGCATAAATAAAATTTTATTAACCCGTTTTACTTGAATTCTGTTTCGTTGTTGATTTAAAACTTGTACAGCTTTCGAAAAAAAGTCTTCCAGATGGCACTGAGCTGGCTACCAAAGTTAAATATTTATAAGCTATATTGTACAATTTTTGAAACTGTTGTTTATAATCGGACCATACTTCTAGCGGATTTTCACTAAGCTGGCCAACCGGAGTTCTCAAGTAGACAGACAGCTCGTCGGAAACACTTTCTTCGGTCTTGTTTGATTTCCAGTTTCTTTAAACTAGTTTGTGATGATCGGTCCAAAGACTGAAATCTTCCGATTTTTTGTCTGAACAATCTGAATCAGATTCTATTCGCCTTTCTTCCAGCTCCCTCTTCATCATATCTTTGATCTTTTGAATAGCATTTGAAGCCATCGGGTCTTCAAAATGTAGTTTTTTGAACTGTGGGTCCAATGAAGTCGCGATATTTAAAGACGAAACTTGTTAGATACCACCCATCAGTTTGTTGATTTCTTTTAGAACGAGCATATGTACTTCCATCACTAAAGGTTCATCAGTCTCAACTGATTTGAGTTTTGAAAGCATGCAGTGCACTAAAGTGATCACTTTACTGCTGGTACAATATTTATCCTCAGATATTTCTTTAGTTGCTGCTTCAAGTAGGCGTAGTATGTTAAGAAGAAATAACGCGATATTTAATTCCAAACCAGTCAGCATTGGAGGTGCTGTTTATGGCAAATCAATATATCACTTACAACATTTTTAAGCTCCAAAAATCTTTGAATCATATAATATGTGCTATTCCAGCGTGTTGGCAGACCTTAAACTAACTTTATTTCAGCACTTACTGACTTTCTCAAATCGTCGCTTGCCAAACAACTGTGTTTAAAGAGAGTAACAATGGTCTTTATTTTTGACAATATATTTTCTAAAGGTATTTTGAGAATATTTTGAGCAACTAAACTAAGTGTGTGAGCGAAACAAGGGGTGTGCTTCTTCTTTCCAAATCCTAATTTCACAGCTTTTACCATATTCAGGTCGTTATCAGTAACGACCGCAGAGACTTTGTCCGTATCAAATCCCCAATCGTTGCAGGTCTTAAGGAGCATGTCTGCTATATATTGCGATGAATGACTTTCATTGAGTTGATAAACTCCTAATGTCATTGATTCGAACACTGTGCCCAGACCAAAATGCGCTGTGACACCCAAAAAGCTGCGCATCTGCATGTCTGACCATATATCACTTGTTAACGTGAGGTGTTCAACATTTGAGAGTTTTGATTTTGTTAGACTAATGTTGCCAAGACGTCATACTTGTCATCAAGCCACCGTGTCACAGTTGCT
The DNA here is from genome assembly GCA_031002005.1 of Vandiemenella viatica. NCBI lineage: Eukaryota > Metazoa > Arthropoda > Insecta > Orthoptera > Morabidae > Vandiemenella > Vandiemenella viatica. The sequence continues at coordinate 3,811,277 of CM061920.1, forward strand.
CTGCTGGGTATTTTATAATGAGGAGCAGTATCTTTAAACAAATTTTTGAAGCCTACTAGGTACTTTTAGCCTTGCACTAAGGTGTAACTCCGCCCTACAATGTCGGGAAATTTCATGTCAACTGTAATTTTTTTTTTTTTTCAAAATTAAATAAAAATGTGATGTGATTTTGAAGGTAACAAAATCAAATATAGAAATAGAATTTCCTGTTTTTTGTTTTGCTTTGAAACCAATCATATAACGTAGTTTTTTTTGTAGTTTTATCCAAGTTAAAAAAAATAATAATAATGAGATTTTGTAGGTGACAAAATATCGTATAGCGATACAAGTTCCTGTTTTTTTGTTTTGCTTTAGAACCAATCATATCGAGTAGTTTTTTCTTGTTTTATGCAAGTTAAAAGAAAAAATTTAATGTTATTTTGTAGGTGACAAAAATGACGTATAGGGATACAATTTTCCAGTTTTTGTTTTGCCTTAAAACTAATCGTGTTGCATATGTATTTGTTTTTTTTTATTCAAGTAAGAAAATGTAATTTGATATTTTAGGTGACAAAAATAACGTATAGTAATAAATTCTTCTATTTTTGTTTGCTTTAAAACTGATTCTATCACGTCGAAGAAACGCATGTGTTCTTTCGATGTATCGAATGAAAAACATCGATGCATCGTTAAACATCGAAAGTAAACGATGCATCGGATTGATTCGATGCATCGAATAGTAAACATCGATGTTTTCGATACATCGATGTATATCGAGCATCCCTAGTCTGTATATTATTTGGGGTCTATTGGAGATCGCGATTCCATAACAACAAAATTAAATAATATCGTTGTAATATTGCTGCAGTCAGTAGCAAAACGTATGATTTGCAAGCAATAATTCCGTTGTAATGTAGTCAGGACAATTATTTTCAACCAGAAATTAGGTTGTAATGCAGCCTGGACCAGCATGAAACAATTAAATGTACTTCGGAAAGAATTTCTAGCGGAGTCTTGCGTTTGACCACTGCAGTATTATGATGCCAACAGCAGGCGGAATCGCGATCTCCATTAATCCCTATTATTTGCCTCCGTTTTGATTTGGGAGTGCTTTAAATTTTTTCATAAGGTAGTTTGTGGTTTTAATTGAATTTAATTTAATTGCGATGGAGCGCCTGCTTCGGTGGAAATTACCCTACCTACACACATTTTTCCCCTTTCCTTTTCCCATTTACTTTTTCAGTCTACTTAATCTTAACTTTAAATTCTTTTAGAGTTTTACATGTATTAGTGGCAAGATTAGAAGAAACTGTAAATAGACATTGTATTGATATCGACTGTATTTGATGAATTAATAAAACCCCTGTATTATCTGTGTTGTTTTATGTGTAGTTGTATATATTGTCTCTGTAGTCAGTAGTGTAACGTCAGATGTGTTATACTGTCGCTAGACCAGCCGTCATTGTTGAGAAAGGCTTGTTGTTATTTTCTTTATTAGCGTTTCTCCCTGTTTCGTTAGCACTGACAATTCATCGTTAGGAGGATATAATGAATGTAAATCGGAATTTTTGTGTTTATTAACTTTTTAGAACCTGTAAGACGAGAAACTGTTCTTGACCGGTATCAGCATATTCTGTTTGTGGTATTGCCAAATCAGCATTGTGTTGCTATTCGACAACCATTTCAAACAGAAGTGAATTGTCTTAATGCCAATCGTCACTATTCCACAAGATATGGCTGAAGGTAAGTTTCGGGTAAAAGGCAGAATGAAGTATCAGAGAATAGTTTGATAGAGACAGCTGGAGACGGGATTCCCATTGTAACTACATTCTTCGTGGACAAATATTTCAGTAGTCAATCACAAGACACTTTATTTTGAAACCGTAATTAGGTTGTAATACACCCTGGACTACCATGACATTTATTATTTCCAGGCAGTAATTAGGTTGTAAACCACATTCTATCATTCTAGCGGTACAAGTCATCTTACAGCCTAAGATCTGATTGAAATTCTGTTCTTGATCTAGTCAAAGGTTAAGCTGTTTACAGATGACATAATGGTGTGTAGGGCCTAATAGGATTATATCGAGAAAGGGTTGTGAGTAAATGCTATGGTATCTAGACAGGATTTCTAATTGGGTGGAATGTGGATAAATGCTAAGAAGAGTCATTAGATGTATAGAGAGGAAAATAAAGGATTTGTATGATTATTCAGTGGAAGGAGAAATGATTGTAGAAAGAATAAATATCATTTGACAATTAGCTAAACTGGGGAGGACATTGGGGTGGTTGTAAGTAAAGAGTTATGAGTACTGCATCTGTTGGAGAGGATGTACCAGGGAAATACTGGGTAATATCTAGATTGCGATACCGCTGCAATCACTAACCGCCTCGTGATGTAAACACTTCCAGATGGAGAGAGTATGACGTCACTACATTGCAGAATGTGACGTGTTCAGCCTTCGATCAATTTGTGAATACATGTTAGGCCATAGAACATATCCAATAGTAATAATAATAAAATTGCGGATTGAAAAAGTTTAAGAAAATTATTACTTGCGCAATTAATAATATTATTAAAATATCAACAGCATTCCAAACTGATAATTGATATAATTCATTAATATAAGTCCGTAATGTCGGTTCCTGTAATGTTAAAATTATTAGCCACAATTCCATTGATTTTTATTTGACTGCGTTCTTTTGTATTTCCTCGCGTGGCTGAAATTGCTATTAAAATCATTCATACGACAAAATATTTATATAAAAAAACATTTCGTCAATAACCGTTTGTGGTTAGGTTGTAACGTGGCCTGGACCAGACTAACAGAGATAGATGCGATTTGGAAATTGGATATCAGCAATATCATGTGCGACGGTTACGTTTCACTATGGTCCTGGCTGCATTGAGACGCAAACGACAGTAACAGCGATAGAAACGGCATAGGTATCCGCAATAAGGTGTTCAATAGTTACATTTCAGTTTGGTCCAGGCTGGATCAAAACCTCATCACTAATGAATTTATTCCTGTATTACTGATGCAAAATTAATGATTTCACTATATGAGATGTATTAGCGATGGACTAGTTTCCTCAATGGAAGGCCACGCTAGTGACAGTTAAAGCTGCGCATGGAACATATACGTCACATTCAACAGCGTAGTGACTCAATACTCTCTACATCAGGAAGTGTTTACATCGCGAGGCAGTAAGTGATAGCAGCGGTATCGTAATCTAGATATTACCCGATATTGCTTTGTCATTCCTACTTCTGTATGGAGGTATTATGGGTAACCCTTTTAGTTTTTGAAAAGTGCCAGAAAGACCTTTTAGACATTTTTTAACAGATTGATGATGAGTTGAAAGTAGCTAGATCTGTTGAGAATGCCTTATTTATACAATGTATCTCAGAAAGATGTTTTATTTCGGTTTTACACGTCATCGACATAGAAGTCATTACACGTTGGAAAGGAGTGGGGGCTAGGCTTCCCATTCCTTGTCTCCCATCCTTTCCCACCTCTAATGACATCAACGAGGTGTACAGCCATAATAAAAAAAATGAATTTCATCCTGGATCATGTAAGAGCACTGTTCGCTTAAGTCCAGTGGAACAATAGTTGTGGAGAATGGAGACAATGAAACTGCCGTTAAGCACTGAAAATAAGATGGGGTAGGGAAAATAACTGGTTGCAGGAGGACCAGACAAACACAAGAAAACACAAGCCACAACATTCTGGTTATTAACTGAAATATTATGTTTTTTACAAGTTCATCTGGCTCTCCTGTCTTCATCTGTGGTAAGTGACTGGTTATTTTCCCTATCCTATCTTATTTTCAGAACAACAGGTGTGTTGGGTTCAAGGTTGGCCTTAATTTCCTTTAGAAACGTTGATTGTAACTTAGCAATAAATGAATGAGTGACGAGTTTTTTTCTATTTTTCTGATCAAGGTTTCTAAATATTCATCAAATGTTACAATGCACCTCTCCATCTCTGTTCAGTCAGTATATAACCACCGACAGTAAGAAATTTCATCTCCTCGGCCAGTCTTTAAGCAGATTTTTTTTTCCTCCCAATCCCTTGATGTGCACTGGGAGCAGTGGTGTAGCATTTAGACTCTATCTTTTGACTAGACTAGGTAAGCAATTGGAGCCTGGTAGGTCTCTTCTATATTTATTTATTTTACATATCCAAGACATTACAAATAAAAAAAAATAAAAATAATTGAAGATTTATATTAAGAAGACCATTTCTCTGAAGAAACCATCCAGACGGGGGAAGATCTGCTATGTGCTGTATCCACTGCTAGAAGAGATAAATCTCAGAGTTAGACCTGAAACACAACAGTTGTATGGCTTTGAAATTACTGAAGAACCTCAATAGTGATCCAACTAGCGCTCCACCTAGCTTCCTTAATGTTCAGATCAAATCTTAGCAAACCAACTGCTGCTGAACGGGAAGACTAGAAGAAGATCTGAAAACAGGAAGCTCCAAAGACACACGAGCAGGACTACCTTGGGACTGGAAGCCGTTTTGCAATCTTTGTAGGTTGACAAAGCCGCAGGCTTAGATGATCTGAGAACAGAGCAAATTAAAATATTTGGTCCAGTTATAAAGCAGTGGATTTTGAATTTAATGAATTACTGCACCTCCAACTTACAGATCCCCAAGATCTGGTGGAAAGTTGAAGTTGTAACACTACTAAAGCTGAGAAAGGAACCAACAGATCCAAAAAACTTCTCACCAGTTTCACTCATCTGCCATTTATCAAAGTCTTGAGAGATTGATCCTCAACCATATCTCACAGACACTGACAAAATTCTCATAAAGGAGCAGGCAGGTTTTTGATCTGGCTGGTCATGCTGCAACCAAATTGTTAACCAGATGCAGTATTTTGAGGACAGGTTATGAATGTGGTGTTCATTGATCTCACAGCAGTGTATGATACAGTCAACCACAAAATGTTGATAAGGAAGCTATATTCCACCACAAAAGATTACCATCGTCCAGTGTTTAGTACAAAACAGAAGGTTTTATGTCACACTACGCAGGTTCCTAGCCGAATCATGACCTCTGGTAATTCCAATTAATGAAACATTAAATCCCATTATTACACGCTTTATATTAGCTTGACTTGTATGTATGTATGTGTGTATGTATGAATGTAACGGAATTTTACAACTCCATTTTGACCCACTTCTAGATGTCCGAGCTGGTTGAAATTTGGCACACATATTAAGAACCGGTGACAATACAAGAATTTCATAGCTATATCCTGCTATTCTCATTACTTTGACAGTAACAAAAGAAAAATGGTTGAATGTCGTGAAATTTTGCAATTTAATTTTAACCCAATTCCAGATGTCCGAATTGTTTGAAATTTTGCTGATGTATTGATAACTGATTACAATACAATAATTTCATAGCTATATCTTGATATTATCATTACTTTGACAGTAAAAACAGAAAAAATTTGCACACGTTTTAAGAACCGTTAACAATACAGCAGTCTCTTAGCAACGTCCTGCTATTCTCGTTACTTTGACCATCTCCAGTTTCCCGGGTGTGATTTACGAGCGTTGGTTGCTGTTCCACTGTCTCCTATCCAGAAAGGTTTCTCTGTCTGCAGTCACTTAACGTGATGTTGAATAGTGAGTATTCGAAACATTACTTCGTACTATTATAGAAGAGTAGTCTTCCACATTTACCCTGCTATTGGACCTCTGGCTGAGCTGCCATTTAATTGTATTTAACTAGTGGAAGTAATAATTAAAAATGAAACTACAACACAAAGATAAAGAGAGATTGGCGAAGAAAAGCCAACAGTAGGAAACATACTTTTGAAACTATCTGAACTAAAAAGTTAAAAATAAAATTGTAGTTTAAAAACTAAAAACACGCTTTCGTAGTAATGTGAACTAAAAGGTTAAAAATAATCTTGAAATATAAAGATTTTGTTTAACAGTGATGGGACGTCCCACAATACAGGATATATTATTTTTTTTGAATAAGCTTAAAGAATAAAGTCACTGATTACAAAATTAACTGTAATGTAAAAAAAAGCGTGGGGTGCTCTCTACACAACTTTTGACAATGAATCTACCTTTACAAACAGCGAACGACAAAAAAATATAAGACAACTTATAAGCACCCCATGCTTTTTTACATTAATGTTAATTTTGTAATCAGTGACTTTATTCTTTAAGTTTATTCAAAAAAATTAATTTATCCTGTATTGTGGGACGTCCCATCACTGTTAAACAAAATCTTTATATTTAAAGATTATTTTTAACCTTTTAGTTCACATTACTACGAAAGCGTGTTTTTAGTTTTTTAAACTACAATTTTTTTCTTTCATAGTCATAATTAGTTTTGAACAAAATTAATTTTTAATTACTCTCACAGTTAGGCAAGATTCATAAAACATATTTTTCTGGAATTTCCATCATATTTTGAATGAAAAAGAATAAAAAATTCAAAGTGATATTTATATTAGGTACTGAGATGGGAATTTTTCCCCTTATAATAGCCCACACTTTAAACGAATGACAAGGGAAGAGAAAATGACTTATCACTGCTGCGATGAGTGAAAAACATATATAAAGAACACTAAAATATTCAATGTTTTGATTTTACACCTTATTCACATTGTAGGAAATGAGTGATGTGGTTTGGGAGGTGTGCACATGCCGAAGTTTATCACTTGACTGTCATGTGATAAAATTCGGCATCATATCAGTGCTTCCAGTTACGTTTTGTTTCTTTGGTGTTTAGTAAATATCAGTTGCCTTGAGATGTCAAAAGGCGCCAAGATTATTTTTCAAAAGCAGCCTATAAGCATTGTTTACTGATATATACTGATCCCTGTAAGTCTAGATTACATTTCTGTCTTTCTCTAATTTCATGGAACATAATAAATTTTTAAACTTAAATGAAAATGTAAATTTACTGAGAGATGTTGCTTTTACATTACCTCACATTTATTTAAACTTTTCAAAAATTTTGCCACATTAGTAAGCTTATGACCACGAAATATTTTGTATCATAACAAACATTTAAGGACAAAGATGGGTAATGTTAACAAAACCAGACGGTAGGTGCTGAAAAGTCTGAATGCACAGAAGGAAGATGAAGATGAAAAGAATACTGCTTCATACTTTGATACCTGGAATTGAAGTACTGATAATTGGCTCCATGGTCTTTGATCACTGGCGAAGTAGCCATAAATACGTAATTATCAATAATTTACACTGAATTCATACAAAATGGCAGCTTAGCTTTTGTATAAATTTAGTCACAATATGTTGGTTTCAGATCTAGACATTTGCAATAAAAGTTTTACAGTAAACCACAAAAAATACATTTTAATTGATCTTTACTATTTTATTTAACTTAATCATGAAAGAACTAAAGGACTTTCCTTTACTTCCTTACCTAGTAAAGAAAATTTTCCCACTCATTAGTGCCTAAATGAAGTGCTAGTTCCAGTCATGGTCACTTCTTCCCTTCCATTTATATGTCTTATGGACTCTGAAAACTCACTTCACCAACCTCCTGTCTTGCAATGATACGAAACTCATCTCGTTTATCAAATTAGTTACCAATCATGTTATGCAGTAATTTCCGCAAGCATATCTGGCTACCTTCTGCAACTCCTGTATTTGATACTCAATATGTGGGTCCTGTACTACCTCATTATACTCTAGCAATGTTCTGACCAAGCTTTTGTGTCCCAATTCCCTGATTTGCATTGTGCGCTCCTTCATCACCTTCTCCAATAAATGAAGGATTTTGAAATATATTCTTCCCACCTGCCCACTTGAGCTTGCTATCAAATGTTATGCCAAGGTATTTACAGTCTCCAACAAGCAAATAATTCCCTCACCCTACAATTTTAGAAAAACTTCAAATTTTTATCTGTAAACCTAATAAGCTGATTCTTCTTGGCATTTATTGTTATTCCATGTCAACTTGTGCAGCTGGATATCCTGCCCACGACACCCTGCACTTGTTTACAGTCTTCTCCCATTATTATCCTATTAGTATGCCATCTGCTAACATCCTAACTTCTGACTGTAAACTGTTAACTCAGTCATTCATTAGAATAATGAAAAGTAATGGTCCCAATATAACATATTGTGACACCCCCATTTCCACTTCCTCATTGTTACTATGTTTCTTACTCTAATGTGTAATTTGTACATTTTGAGAATTTCATTAACCATTGACTCACTTTTTCATCCATCCAATTGTTTTTACCTTATTTACCAGTCATGTATGTTCTCTGGTGAGCCAGAACATTATGGCCACCTACCTACTATCGATATGAACCCGTTCAGGTGTTAGCAGCGACACCTGACGAGGAAGGACTGCTAGTCAGACACCCGCACGGTGCATGTAGCACCAGTGAGCGTGCTATCCGTGTTAAGAGTGGGGAAGGCACGCGATCTGTCTGAATTTGACCAATTCGTGTGCCAATGTTAACATCACAAAATCGGAAACTATAACTGAAATGGACATGTGATTGTCATTACTGAACATTGGCAGAGCTTTGCATGAAGCTCGATAACTTTTTCGATGCCAATTGTAGGGTGCGAATCCGCCGTATTCCAGGGGAACAGCTTCTTGACACCCTGACTGCGATACGGAGACAAGCTGGCTCTGGGGAACATTCGTGTGGGCATCCACGGGTCGAGTGAGTGGAGCTCGTGCGAGGCACCGTGACGGTCAATAAGTATCGTGCACTGGTTGCAGACCACGTACACTCCTTTATGACGACCATGTTTCCCAATGGCAGTGGCATTTTTCAACAAGATAATGCACCATGTCAAAAGGCCAGGAGTGTGATGGAGTGGTTCGAGGAACACAGTGGTGAGTTGCAGTTGATGTGCTGGTCCCCCCACCTCGCCAGATCTGAACCCGGTCGAACACATCTTGGATGTGATTGAATGTGGCGTCAGAGCTCATCGCCCCCCTCCAAGGAATTACAGGAATTAGGTGACTTGTGTGTGCAGATGTGGTGCCAACTTCCTCCAGCGACCTACCGAGGCCTCATTGCTTCCATACCAAGACACGTCACCGCTGTTATCTGTGCTATAGGTGGACATACTGGCTATTAGGTAGGTGGTCATAATGTTCTGGCTGATCAGTGTATATGCAAATATAAAACTCTTCAGTATAACCTGACCAGCCACATGTAAGTACTCAGCTACAAGAATGAAGTGGAATGTACGTCACTGGAACGTGCTGCAAGACATTCAAGCTACCTTGTTCCATAAATGTGCATTAATTTACCTACAGATGTTATGAATGAGCTGAACCCCGAATAAATATCTCTCTACATCACATTTGGAAAACTATGACTCTGTGAAGGAACTAATTAACTTTCATTATTCTGTATAACCTTAAAGTATTGGTATATGTAGTAACACAAGGTATATATGTAACATATCATTTTATGTTTGTACTACTGATAATTTTTACAACAGTCGTGCATTTGTAACTTATCTTTAAAATGACTGCATTACCTGTTTTCATAATCCTCATATAACTATAGTATATTGTTACTTTATTGATTATTACTACGCATAGTCATGTATGTGTAATATGATGGATATTGAAGTTGCTCTAAATATTCTACAATGTAAGAATCAAACCAGTTACAACCTGAAGTCCACACACAAGTCTTATCTTATAGGGAATTCACAACATGAGAGATATTAAATCACGTTAAAAATTGTATCTCTGTTTTTGTGAATAAAAATTATAGAATAATAAATAATAATTCTACAATTGCATGGCTCACTCTGTGAAATGTCTTCTATAGATCAAGAAGTCATTATCAACTTGACCTCCTTTTTCCATTTCCTCACACATGTACCTCACTAAGGTAAGACTACAGTGAGTCAGATGCCCCACTTTAACTTTTTTTTTCTTCATTTTTGACCACTCAAATTCAGTCTAGTTATAGGATGGAATTACTTTTTCAGTGCTCTGGAGCTAGCCGAGTCTAGATTTCCTGAACTTTTATAACAGTGTTCCATAATAACATCATTTTTTAAATCAGTTTCACAGATTTAATGTTTTATCCAGAATATTACCAACATTTCTGATTTACTTTAAGTATTGAATTAATTACTAGTATGTAGGATTTATGAATTCAGCACAAGAGATTTTTTCCTTAATAGACCCTTTGGCTGACCTCTTCCACCATCAGTGTTAATCACTGAATCTCACGTGTAATAACTAGCCTAGCGAACTACAAAAATCCAAGAGGTGGCTTGGTTGTAAAGTTTCTCGATGCTTCTTGCAGTTACTGGTTCTGAGGAGAAATGAATCTATTCTGAAAGTAGTTATGCCTTCGCTGTGTATTTATTTCACCAGTGGCGCAATTACTTTATTATGGTATTTATACAAATTGTTTACCATATTTTGGTAATTATTTTATGCTGCTGTACAAAACAGTGACATTTATACTGTGACAAAAATATATTTCAGGTATCCCACAGCCAGTGTACATGGACTTCAATGCTACAACCCCTGTAGCGAGTGAGGTGGTGAACAGGATAACCGAGTGTCTGAGGGACGATTGGGTTAACCCGAGCTCTTCGTACCCTGAAGGCGTTAGAGTGAAGAAAACTTTAGAATCTGCTCGGCAGCAAGTGGCTTCACTAGTTAATTGTGAAGCTGAAAATGTTATTTTTACTTCTGGTGGAACTGAGGTGTGTGAATTAAAATAATACCGAGTTATGTGGTAATTGTTTGATTTTAAAATTAATGCAGTCAATATCTGTAATATATTTACTATAAATGTAAAATAAATTTAATATGTGTGCTTTAGATGTAAATAAGAGACAGGATAGGGGAAGTGGTTCTGATGACTTGGTGGGTCAGGTGACTGACTGGAAATCAAAAGGTCTCCAGTTCAAATCTCTGCCTCGGCGTGGACCTGACTCTCTCCTCTGGCACGGCTTGCTGTGTAATGTCAACTATGTTGGAATGCTTCCTCGTGCTGAATTCAATTTTACACTATAGGTTCCGTTTACCTGATATAATTTTTAATTAATTCAATTTAATTGCAATGGAGCGCACGCTCTGGTTGCAATTTCGCTACACACCCATTTTCTCCCTTTCCTGAACCTACATTTGCGCTCTACAAATTTCAACTCTAATTGCTTTCAAAGTTTTTGGTAAATTATTCATCTTTTCTCAAGGTAACTTATTTCAATCACTGACTCCTTTACCTAATAAAGAGAATCTTCCTACACTCTTGTGCCTGAAATTGAGTGCCAGCTTGTGGTCATGGTCATCTTTTCCTTTCCATGCATTACTTTTAATTCTTACACCAATATCTTTCCATGCCTCATCACCAATATACGCCTTGTACACTCCCATGACCCTCTTCACCCTCCTCCTGTCTTCCAATGAATCCCATTCCAGCTCCTTTATCGTATCTGTTACTGATTGTGTTCTACGGTAATTACCAGAAACAAATCTAACAGCCCTTCAAGCAGTGGTCTGACCACAGTTTTATAACCCAATTCCTTTACTTCTCTCGTACATCCCCTCATCACTTTCTCCAACAAACACAGAATTTTGAAACCTTTTCTACTATCTATCCAATGTGTCCTGCCTATATAAGCATGTTGTTAAATGTGGTGCCCCGATATTTACATGTCAAGTCTTCAACAAGCAATTCTTTCTCCACGTTATAATCAAAATCAACCTTTAGTTTTTTATCTGAGTATCTAATAAGCTGTCTCTTCTTTGTATTATCTTTATTCCATGATTACCAACCCAACTAGATATCTGTCCAGTTCACCCTACAACTGTTTACACTGAGCGTGGTGGTGTAATGGCTAGCGTTCTGGCCTTGCATTCGGAAGGATGGCGGTTCGAATCCCCGTCCGGCCATCCAGTTTTGGGTTTTCCATGGTTTCCCAAATCACTCCGGGCAAATGCCGGGATGTTTCCTTCAAAAAGCCATGGCCGAATTCCTTCCCATTCCCTGCCCCCCCCCCCATCCTTTCCCGTCTCTAAAGACCTCGCTGTTAGAGAGACGTTAAGCAAATTAAAAAAAAATGTTTACAGTCCTCTACCATTTTGATCCTTTTATTTAGCGATCTGCAAAAATTCTAATTTCTGATAGTGAACCATCAGCACAATTATTCATTAGAATAATGAATAGCAATGGTCCCCATACGATACCCTGTGGCACACCCTTTTTCATTTGCACTTCTTTTGATACTGCATTTCCTACCCTAACTTTTTGTTTTCTACATCTTAAAATTCTTCCACCCAGCAAATCACTTTCTCACCCACTCCAATATTTTTTACCTTATTTTCCAACGTTTTATGGCTCACTCTGTCTAAAGCCTTTGAGGATATTAACTGGCCGTCCTAACTCTGATGCCGGGGTTAGTACGCCTCCTTCGGGTTGAGGACCATGCACTGACAACAAAGAGAGGAACTTGAACTTACTGCATACTGTCATGAATGCAGAGATTCACAAAAACTTGAGGAAGTGCTTATGTTGAGATTTTATTGCATGAAACCTTTATCTATAGTAGAAAATAAATTCTGGTGGTAGTGCAGCTAGCAACATGAAATCATCACATCCATGAAGACGAGACTGCAGTGAATTACTGGGAAAGTCTCCATTACAACTGTAATTTGAAGTGTAACAGGGTGTAGAGAACTTGGTCCAACTTGTTAGCATTTGACAGAACCATAAAATGGTCATAAATAAGGAAAAGTACTCGCTGAATTCTTGAAAGGTAGAAAGCAATCAGATGCGGTTGGAAACACAGTATCAAAAGATTGGAAGTGAATGTCAGAGTGCCACAGGGTCGTGTGTTGGGACCACTTCTGCTCGTTGGACTAACGGTTGACTGTGTTAACAGGTTGTAATATCCCTAATGGTCGGGGTACTAGTTTTGTCTTGAAAAACACCTTGTATGGTGCTAGCTCACAGAAGTAGCAAAAGTTTTTAAATTTAATTAACTAATATTTATAAAGGGGTCTTCACATGACAGTTCTCAGGCGATTATACAAAAGAAATGGGTTCACATTAAAAGAAATATGAATTTATTTTGAATTTATTCATGAAGACATAGTGGTTGTCATTTAAAGATCATAAATATATGGCAAACATCTGATAGGCACCCAGGCTAATAGCTCTTTAATTCTGGCATGAGTCGCTCAGGGCAGTTTTCAGAGTTTTGAGATGTTGCGGAATGTCTCTATTACAGCAGGCGGACACATTACCCGGCAGGGACACTGGTCAGCGGCGGCAATGGAATCGTTGGACCCGGGTTGGACCAGCGCAGCCGGCTGGTGCACACCGCTACCTCCACTCTCGTAGCAAGAGTCACCTCACCACCTCGCTCTGTGGCGTCCAGCAACGTTCTCCCTCTCCCGACGACTTAGAACATAGCAAAAAATAAAAGAAAACACCTTGGAGGATTAGCTGCAATTCCCTCCATCCGCCGGCTGTCCCACACACTGCCGTCACATACGGCACGTCCTACAGAAAAAAAATAAAAATATCGTGAGAAGAGAGGGCAGGCTGTGTCCCGCGCCCCTTCGCCAAACCGAACGCGTCTCTGGGGACAGGCGTCTGCCTTCTATCGTCGTCTGGTCCCCTGAAAAACACAGCGACGTGCCGCACGCCTCCGCGCCCCTTAGGCGCCGTGCTCTGTAGCACATTACAAGGTTGAACTCGAAAGTTACAATGTTTACAGAAGACATGAAACAGGTGAAGACTTTAAACAGCTACATATGGATCTGAATAAGATATCTGACTGGGTGGTTAGACGTGGAATGAAAATAAATGCCAAGAAGATCAGCTTAATTGTTACATAGATTAAAAGTAAAGGTTTTCTCTGGCTTTAGTGTAGGGAAAGAATTGCTGGTTGCAAATCTTAACTACCTTGGCTTAACATTTGATAATAAACTGAATTGGGCAGGACACATTGGACAGCTGGTGGAAGACGTTTCAAAGTCCTCCACGTATTGGAGAAGGTGACGATGAGATGTATCAGAGAAGTGAGGGAATTCGGTTACAAAACCATGGTAGAGTGGTGTGGAATCCACATTTTGGGTATCAAATTCAAGAGTTGAAGGAATTGTTTATGGAAATCACCACAGAATACAATCAGTACCTGATGTGATAAAGGAGCTGGTTTGGAAGTCATTGGAAGATATAAGACAGATGAAGAGAGTGATTGGCTTATAGTTGTGATGACGCACAGTTGGATGTTGGTAGAAGGACTGTGTAGTATATGGGAGGCAGCATATGAGTATGACAGTAACCTGGCACCTGATCTCAGGGAGAAGGGAGTGGGAAGGTGCAGGTAAGGGAGTCAGGGACTGGAATAAATTACCGAGGGAAGTAATGGACAACTTATTAAAAACACCGAACGAGTTTAAAGATGGAATTCTTAAAGTGTAAAAATAGGTAGGTGGTGGAAAATCTTGAACTGGGAAGGTGGGGGTGTAGGGATGTTGCCACTGAAGTGTGTGTACTCCATCGCAATTAAAACCAAATTAAATTAAATTAATCCACTAAGTAGGGTGGCTGAGCAGTAACGCTATGGCCTCAAATTCGGGAGGACGCAATTTCAAATCTCTGTCCGGGCATTCAGATTTGGCGCTCCGTGGTTTTTTCCAAATCACGCCAAGCGAATGCCGGGATGCTTCCTTTAAAAGGCTGAATTCCTTCCCATTCCTTGCTCCCCATATTTTCCTGCTCTGATGGCCTTGACGTCGACAAGGCGTAAAGAAAATAAATAAAAAAAATTAATCCTTAGATAACTATGTACATTTTCGTGGGAGCAGTGCTGTATAAAAACTTCTCGGGATTCAAGGTGCATCAAAATTGAATCGTCTGGCGATGTTTTGAGAGCTGTCAAGTTAAGTTGGGCTTTACCTTGGAAGCAGTGCCGGCTCTCGAAATGGCTTGAAGCTCGAGAAGTTTTTATACAAATTAATCCTTATCCATAACTTTCTGAATACCCAACTTTTCCCTCAGTTTTTTAACAAAGCCATAGGAATTCCTAACTTCATCATTCATTGCTTCCTGTACAGTGTGCACCCCTAATATTCTTCATAAACATTTCTTTAGTTCCCCTCTTCGCTGCTGTGCGGTAAGTGGTATGATAAGAGAGCCACAGTGGGAAGACAGTAGGCACGTAACAGGAGTGTTTATAAGGCTTACATTGGCAGCGAGGCCGTGGTTGATACTGCATGCCGAATTAGGGTACTATGTGAAGGGAGAGAGATCAAAGGGTGTTACAATAAGAGCGTAAGATCTGAATTATAAATAAAACATGGTTTCGTGTATTACAAAGTATTGAAGCACTTATTGATTTATAATGCTCACGTTTGTGAATTACGTATGGAACAACACATTTGGTAAATGGCTGCCACAACTTTGGTGGCACAAATTTTCAACAACAGTCTTGTTATTTCTTTAACGCATCATTAAGTTTCTGCCTTTCACTGTTTGGGTGGTGTGGTCTTCTTGGCATAGACCTTCGACTTCAGAAAATCCCACAGAAAAAAGTCCATTTGCATTAAATCACAAGGTTGTGGCAGCTGATTCTGGTCACTAAAATGGGAGATGACAGGATTGGGATAAGACACTGGAAGACCGTCAGAGTTGCGTGGGCAAGTTGACCTTTCCGTCTGAACCACTTGTCTTCAAGAGCAGTATTTTCCAATTCAGGCAGAAAGAATTGGGTTATGATTACATTCATCATTCACTGATAACACACTATCTGCCTCGTTTTCAAAGAAAAGTGGTCCAATAATTCATCCAGTCCACAAACCAATCAGTGACAGGTGGGGGAGGCATTTGTTTCTTATGAATCATTTTTGTATTTTCTGAGTGCAAAATGCGGTAATTTCACCTGCTAATTTATTATTATTAATTTAGTTGAGATGTAGTTAACACTCCGGTGGCAGTTCCCCCAGTCATCCATTTACCCCTTTTTCTTTTACAATTGGAATCTTAAATTCCTCTCCCATTTACTATTATTATTTTCGTATGTCCCCATAATGGAGATCGATAAACAATCCTGACTGGATGCGTTCAGTTCCTCTTTGGGATGTTCTTCTTGTCGGACCAATATTTTTTAATTCTTTCACTGATGGTTTTCTTTTCTCCGGCAGTCGAGATGTGT
Source organism: Vandiemenella viatica (assembly GCA_031002005.1). Taxonomy (NCBI): domain Eukaryota; kingdom Metazoa; phylum Arthropoda; class Insecta; order Orthoptera; family Morabidae; genus Vandiemenella; species Vandiemenella viatica. The sequence goes on from CM061920.1 coordinate 3,827,439, forward strand.
TTTGATTTTCCTTTTTTTTTCTCTGAAATAACTTCCCATGAGTTCACCTTCTTATTAAAAATCCCTCGATCTGTGACATTTCCCTTAGCAATACCTGCAGACTTCAGGTCTTTCTCCACCTCCTTCATCCATGTGGTTGTTGTTTCTACTGTTTGTGTGTGTTCTAAAATTTGTCTTGAGATTCTTTCCTTCGGAAGTCTACTTAGATGACCATAAAATTTCAGCCTTCTTTTCTTCATGCCTGATTCTATGTTTGATATTTTCTCTGTAGTTTGAAATCTGTACTGTCCATCTTCATTCACTCTGGGTCCCAGGATTTTTATGATAATTTTTCTTTCTTCTTTCGTGAGTTGTTCTGTTGCTTTTTTTGTGTTCATTGATAATGTTTTACTTGCATATGTAACTGCTGTCTTAATTACCGTGTTATAATGTGTTATCTTGGTGTTATCTGAAATAAATTTTTTGTCGTAAATATTTTGTACTAACCCCATTGATTTCTTCATCTTCTGCACTCTTGCTTCCTGTGCTTTCCCTTCTAGTCCTGTTGGTTCTATGATTTCGCCTAGATATTAAACTGTTTTACCCTGTTGATTTCACCGTATTATGTCTTTAGTTTTTGCGTTTCTATTTTGTTCCCTATGAATTCTGTTTTTTGAAATGAAATTTGTAATCCTGTTTTTTTCTGCGCATTCCTTGAGGATCTCTATATGCCTGATGGCCTCTTCTTCTTTGTCTGTGATGATTGCTAGGTTGTCAGCAAATGCCAGATATGGTATGTATAGTCCTTTAGTCCCGATTTTTATGGGTGCCTACAAGTTTTCTGCTTTCAGCTGTTTTTCCCATTCTGTCATTAGTTTATCTAATACAACAGCGGTTCCCAACCTACGGGTCGCGACCCACTGGTGGGTCGCGGCGTGTTTTTTGGTGGGTCGCCACAAAAATACATCTTTTATTTCATCTATTTAAAAAAAAAAACATAACACGATATTTTACAAGTAAAATAATCATGAAAGTTTTTAGCTTAAATTAAAACTATGTGGAAAAAAAAGTTTTCTTAAACAGTCAGCCAGTATTACGCAATAATTTCGTTGTGAGATATAGCAGTGGCAGCAATCGCACAATCGTTACGGCGACCCCTCAACACCCCCTCTCCCACCCCTCTCTACCTGCATTTTTACTTCTCTTATTGTCATTTTCTTGTTTTTTCTTGAAACCAAAGCCTTTGATCGAAACACTCTCTGCTTGTGTGAGTGAGTTATTATTTGCGGTTTGTTTTGATTGAGTATAGATTAATGTGATTAATCATGGAATTTCAGCAGTCAACAGTCAGCAGTTGATGGTCTTTGCAGCCGCCTCCCAGTCTATAATATGTTTGTTGTTTTATGTATTATCAATTCTTGTTTTCATTGATAGTATATCTTTTGTACGAAAATTTTCCTTTTCGTAGAATAAAATAGTCGATAGCGTATTGAGGTCATACAACAGTTCCCATTCTGATATTAGACAGACTCTCATATTAGGTGGATCGCGAAAAATTTTTTTACTTAAAATTGGGTCGTGTATAAATAAACGTTGGGAACCGCTGTAATACAATGTTGAAGAGTAGTGGTGACAATCCATCTCCCTGTCTTACTCCTGTTCTAGTTTCGAATGGTTCCGATATTTCACCCATGTGGTTTCGGTTAGTGTCTGTTCTATCAATCTTCTGGTTTTGTCTTCTAAATTCCTTTCCTGTAAAATAGTAAAGAGTGATTGCCTGTCTATGGAGTCATATGTTTTTTTAAAGTCTCCCCCATTTATTATTATGATTTACAAATTTTAATTTTAAATTCCTTAAGCGATTTTGGAAAATTATTCATCACTACAATTAGTAATTTGATTCAATCCTTGACACCCTTAACAACAAAAGAAAACTTTCCCTTTCCCTTATGCATGAAATCGAGTGCAAGCTTGTGGTCATCTTTCCCCTTCCATGCACTATTCCTAATTCTTCGACCAATATCCCTCCAAGCCTCATCACCAACATATGCCCTGTACATTCCCAGCACTATCTTCACCCTCCTCCTTTCCTCCAATGACTCCCAATCCAGCTCCTTTATCATATCGGTTACTGACTGGATCCTGCGATAATTTTCACAAACAAATCTAGCTGCTCTTCTTTGCACACCTTCCAATTCCTGTATCTGATAATCAAAATATGGGCCCCAAACTACACCACAATATGGTCTGACCAAAGTTTTATAACTCAACTCCCTAACTTCTCTGGTATATTCTCTCATCACCCTCTCCAGTATATGAAGGATTTTGTAACCTTTTCCTACCACCTGCCCAATGTGCTCTGCCCAATTGAGTTTGTTATCAAACGTTATGCCAAGGTATTTACACTTCAAGCTTTCAGCAAGCAATTCTGACCCTGCCCTATAATCGTTATTAACCTTTTGTTTTTTATCTGTGTACTGTAATAAGCTGACTTTTTCTTGGCATTTATCTTGATTCCATGCTGACCTACCCATTTAGATATTCTATCCAGGTCACCCTGCAGCTGCTACAGTCTTCACATGTTTTGATTTTATTGTATACCATTATATCATCTGCAAAATACCTAGATTCTGACCATAACTCATCAACACAAACATTCATTAGGATTATGAACAGCAATGGTCCCAATACTCTACCCTGTGGCACTCCCATATTTGCTTCCACCTCTTTTGATAATGTATTTCCTACTCCAACACTTTGCTTTCTGGCTTTTATGAATTCCTCTACACAACAAGTATATTTTTCATCCAATCAAATAGATTTCAGTTTATTTAAAACCATTTTATGGCTCACTCTGTCAAATGCCTTAGAAAGATTTAGTGCCACACTATAAACTTGGCCTCCTTTGCCCAATTCATCTGAAATATCTTGCATATAGCCCACCATCTGGGAATCACATGAATATCCTTGCCTAATGCTATGTTGTCAATGTGAAACCAGTTTCTTTCCCCCCAGTCATTTCTGATATCGTTTTGTATCAATCTCTCCATCATTTTGCCTATTACTGATATCAAACTAATTGGCCTGTAATTTTCAACACTATTTGTAACCCTTCCTTTATGAACTGGTACTACTATCGGTCTTTTCCAATCCTCTGGTAAGCAGCAAGACCCCAAACACATTTTAAATAAAATTTCAAGTAAGGGACAATATCATATCCCACATTCTTTAATAAATCTGTAATAATATTATCTACACCAGCCCCTTTATGTTTCTTTAGCTTTCTGAGTTCCTTTATATTATCCTCAGAATCTATTACAAATTTTGTAGTTTCCTCATTTATAGTTGTAGGGAGACCCTCATTGGATTCATTCCCTCCTATCACAGGATGATTGTCCCTAGTTGTCTCACTAAACCAATCACTCAATATCTCTGTCATTTTAAAATCCTCAGTGACTTCAACTCCATTCTTATCTGCAATAGTCTGAATATCTTCCCTTCCCCTCAGTTTTTCTAATATAGCCATAGAAGTATCTAGATGCATCGTTAACTGTTTCCTCCGGCACCAATAATATTGTAGTGACCCTGAAAGCTGATTGATAAGAGCAGACAGGGTAACTTCCACTGGAGCCGTGGATAAGGGTCGACCATAGGAGATCGACCATAGTTCTGATATGAATATTCGTCATAGGTTCCTACTGCAACACCTGACAGGTTATTATGCTCAGTACATTCAGATAATAACAGTGGAATGGCTGAGGAAGCTAGGATAAAATACGGTAAACGGCAATTACATATTTACATATTTATTTACATGAGCAATGACTGATGGCATATGTGAACATTTACATTGTCTAATTGGAGTTGTAACAAAGCATTAGAGATACGGCCAAGGACGGGGCGAGCATGTAACTTATGGGCACCTCGCAGCCCAAACTAACTGGAATATTGATAAGAACTCTACAAGATTATGCCCATATGAATATGACCAAATGATTTACTCTTTAACTGTCCACATGAATATGCCCCTCTGACTATCCACACCAGCTATCGCAGCAGAGCCCACCTTAGTAGTAGACGACAGCCATCTTCTTCTCTGCAACTGCCGCCCCGGCGGCGCCGACGCCTCCCGGCGCCCTCGGCGTCGGTGTGGTACGTTGACAGACTTTCGTAGAGAGACAGACAGACCCCTGCTCCCAGGGTTTAAATAGATACTCCCCCTTCCTATCATCACTATGTGGAGAGGGCAATACTCCTCGCTAACCTGCTGTATGGAGTAACTTTAACAGCTTGCAATAAGGACAGCCGCTTGGCCACTGGCTTGCTGATATGCGTGCTACTTCCCAGGTCATAGCTCTATTGCTTAACTTTTTCCATGCTCGCTCGCCCTGGATACCGACTTGATAAATTAATTTGAAGTATTTGGGCAAGTGATCGCCTAGATCACTACAATATTCTTAATAAACCCATCCTTTGCTTCTCTCTTTGCTCTTATTAATTGCTTGTTTAGTTGTTTTAAGTATTCCCTACTGCCATTCTGTCTTTTAACTCTGTTGTGTTTCCATCTCACTAGTCTCTTTAACCTTCTCACTTGCCTATTGTAGTATGTATGGTCTGTACTTATCTTTATTTTCTGCTTTGGAATAAACATGTCCTCGCCCTTTTTTTATCATCTCCTTGAACTCTTCCCATTTTGCCTCCGCTGTACTTGTGCAATCCCTCCATTTGCTGAACCTTTTCCTCAAATATCTCTTCAATTCTAAAGTCTGCCTTTTTGTAATTATACCTTTTTCCCCCTTCTATTGTGGTCACTGGTTTACTGAATCCCCTGAAATCCATCAGTACCACAAGGTGATCACTTATTCCTTCAGTTACTTGACACCCTACATGGTTTTCGTCACTCTTTATTAGAAAGATATCCAACATGTTTGGTCCCCTCGTATTTTGCTCTACCACTTGTGTAGAACACCCTTTCCTTATTAACCATCCTACACTCACCTTTTAACAGTGAACGTGAGTTTAACTTTGTTGTTGGCCATGATCCACAGTTGTTGCACAAATGTTTACGAATTAAACTCCATCTATTAACAACTGTTTTTATTAATGTTTCTTAACTGTAAATACATAATAAACAAATCACAGTAAACACTACAAACCAGTTTCTGTGTGATCATAACAAGTGCTGTTCCGTACTGATATGTCATATATATCCACCACTGATGATGCCCCACTGCAATAGGGCGAAACACGTCTGGCGAAAGAAACATTAATAAAAAAACAGTCGTTAACAGACGGAGTTTAATTCATAAAAAAAATGTGAATTTAGTTCATATCCAAAAATCTCATCTTCATCATTCATTCGTCCACTACGGTAAGCAGCCAATACCCTGATTGTTTCTTTTTATCTCTCCAAAAATCTACCCCTAGTAACTCATGGTCATTATCTATGAACACTACAGTAATTTTTGCAAACCACTATGAATATCCCTCAACCAACTGTTCCTCTGTCTCTGTGGTACACTCTGTAACTTTCAGGGAAAACCTCATTGTCTAGTACTCCTATGCATGGAGAAAATGGACTGTAATGTTATGTTAGTTCTAAGAACTTTCTTTTCAGTGGACTGTAACCTTACTGCTCTCAAAATTAAATAAATTATTATAAACAATTAATTCATCTCATCCTCCCTGATTTTTTAAGCCATATGTGCTATTACCTCTATGTGTTGTATGTTTTTTTCAATAGTATGCTTATTTTGATTAAGAAATGGCTTTTGTATTTAATTGTTTCTATTATCATATTAGCTGTTAAAGTGTTTAATTAAATTCATTTAGCTGATGAAGTGTATTAAGAGAGATAATAGGAATATTTTGTCAAAACCTCACACAGTTTCAAAGCTTGTTAATGATATTGACCTATGAGAATATTTTCATACCAGACTGAATGTCGTTGATGTGAAATACCTTTTTAAAAAATGTTATTGATTGGCTGAATTTTTTCTTATATTTTTGTATTTTTTTCCTTAAGGCTTCCTACTGTTGCTTGTACTTATGAGAAACTGTACTTTCTCTGTATTTACATTGTTATTCATTTTGTCCTGTTGCATTTAATTGATAAAATTGCAGGCCAATAACATGGCAATATTCAGCGCCATTGACCAGACGGTATTTCGTACTATTCCATGTGCTAATGGTAACTCTGGGAGACCTCATGTGGTTACAACTGACATTGAACATGACTCTGTTATTTTGCCTCTAAGGAAGTTGGAGAAATGCAGCAAAATTGGTATGTCTTTTGAGTTTTACATTTTTAGGGATCTAAAATATGTTTTAAAATAAAGTTGTTGTTCTTGTGTTGGGTATGCCTGTGTGATTTCTATCCGTTCTTCATTCTTCATTTCCTGGGTAATCTCAATGCTTATAAGATGATAAATTTTACTGTAGCACCCAACTATATGTGAATATTGTGCTGTTCACATCAGGCCTGCCAGCTTTCCAAATTATAGACATTTAGACAGCTGCCATCATTTGCATATGAATAAACCTCTTCCTTATAGCCTCTGTGCCAACGGCAGAAGGATTTTTTATCAGTACTCCAGTAATGTTTCCAAGCACTAATATTGTGAAGTTACCGATCCGAGCAGGTAAGCGAATAACTGTCCTGTTTACTTGCAACGTAAAGGACGTTATTGATGCAGAATCAAAAGTTGATGTGTATATATATATATATATATATATATATATATATATAATAACAATGAAAAAAAGACGCTAAGTAGCGGAAATGAATCAAATTAGGATAGGGAAATGAGCTACCACTTACCTTTAGATTATGGATGTGGGGCGCGAACACACAGAAAAGACACAAACACAAATAATAAAGAAATTTTCGGGAAAAAAACCCTTCGTCAACAAGAGAACATTATGAGAGGTGGGTGCAGCCAGAGATTGCCTCACAGAAAGACCGCCGGTCGAGAAAATGGTGGGGGTAAATTCAAACATCGGAAAAGTAGAGGGGCAGTGAAAAAGAGCTAATACCCGAGTAAAAATAAATATCCAAACTAATTTCTGGTTGGTGGAAAGATCAAAATATAATTAGAACTAAATATAAATTGAAAAAAATTATATAAAATATTATACAACTTGAACAGCAGTTTAAGATTGTTCGCTGATGATGCTGTCATCTATAGGGACGTTAGGAATTTGGCTGAGTGTTTAAAAAATTCAGCACGATCTGGATGTTATTTCTGCATGGTGCGACAAATGACAACTTACACTAAATTGTAAAAAGTACAATGCAGTGTGCATAACTAACAAAATCAATCCGTTCGTTCAGAAGTACAAAGTAAATGGTTCAGTTATTGATGTGGTGATTCCCTGAAGTATTTTGAAGTAACAGTATGAAGAAACATGAAATGGGACTGCACATTAATTCACTGTTGGGTAGAGATAATTCTAGACTACAATTCATAGATCGAATCTTGAAAAATTGTAATGCACAAGCAAAGGAGATAATATACAAAACTATTGTGCATCCACATATGGACTACTGTTTGGGATCCTTTTTCAGAGGGTTGATGGGCAGCATAGAGAAAGATCAGAGAAGAACCACTGTTTGCCACAGTCATTACGAAAGCATCACAGAATTGATTCGTGGATCGGGCAGGGATTCTCTAGTAGACAGACGACGGAGGTTTCATGTAAACTTTTGTCAAACATGCGTACGGTCACATTCATTTACGAGTGGGATAAAGTACTTTATCAACCAACCTTTTTCTGTCATAGTGATAGAAGAGATTAGAGAAATAAGGTGCCTTACTGATGCTTATAATATGAATTCTTTTTTCCCTCGTATCATTTTGAATGGCAATGTACGGAGTACAGATTAGTGTTTGAGCAAAGCACACTGTATCACCCACAGTTTTGTGAATTGCAGAGCGTATGTGTAGACAACGATGTAGAAGTTTCTGATGCTGCATCAGCACCTCCTCGATAACTGTCTTGTGCTAACCAAGAAAAACCATAGCGTAGTTTTTATTACACAGTTTTTTTCAGACTTCGAATCCCTCGGACCGAGCGTGGTGGGTGCACGGTTAACGTTCTGGCCTCGCATTTGGTAGGACGCCAGTTCGAATCCCCTTCCGGGCATCCAGATTTGGGTTTTCCACAGTTTCCCCAAATCACTCCAGGCAAATTCTGGGATAGTTCCTTCAAAAGACCACGGCCGAGTTCCTTCCTGTTCCTTGCCCCCAGTCCCATCCTGCCTCTAATGACCTCGACATTGATGAGATGTAAAGCCATAAGGAAAAAATTACCAAATCCCTCTGTCATATCCTGGAATGAACTGCCCCCTTCCTGTAATCCCCGACCCTTCGAAAATCTGCTTCAGAGGACTCCAACTCACACTCGGTCAGCCAAGTATGTGAGCACATGACCCAACCCTCCCCTGGAGAGAGATTGTACGGTATGCCACCTGGAAACCTTCCATTTCATTTACCAACCAACTTGCGACAAGTCCACATTCTTGTCTAAATGTAACTACAATTTGAATGGAAAATGATATTCACCCAACATCTGAGACTCCTAGTGACCATCAATAAATTACATCACACATTAACTTGGAGAGGTTAGTGGGTGATGTAGTATGACAAGGGTAGAGGGGATGTCACAAGCTTTGTGATATCACATTGGAAGTTATGTGTTAATTTTAAATTTGAGAATTGTGTGATGACCCAACAGGAAAGGTGTGAGGTGAAGTGACCATGAAATGTGACTAGAGGGGATAAAAAATGGTGAAATTAAAATGTTATTTTATAATAGTCAACATAATTTGGGCTGATGTAGATAATATTAGTACAGATGTCTTAAAGATAGCAAGATGTGACATTGTACCTTATCTTGAATTATTATTTAAATTGAGTCTGGATACTTGCTGCTTACCATAGGACTGGAAAAATGTGATGGTGGTACTGGTACATAATGGAGGGGAGAGAAATAGAGTTGAAAATTATAGGCCAATCAGTTTGACTTCAGTGGTAGGTAAATTAATGGAGACATTGATATGCAACCACATCAGAAATATATGTGAGGAGCGTAAGTGGTTTTCAAGTGGGCAACATGGGTTCAGGCAAGGATATTCATGCGAATCTCAGTTGGTGGGATATATGCAAGATATTTCAGATGAAATGGGCAAGGGAGGCCAAATTGATAGTGTAGCACTAGACCTTTCAAAGGCATTTGACAGAGTGAGCCATAAAATGGTAGTAAATAAATTAAAAACTAATGGAGTGGATGAGAAAGTAGAAGAATTTTTAGAAGATAGAAAACAAAAAGTTAGATTAGGAAATGCAGTATCAAAAGAAGTGGAAGTAAAAATGGGAGTGCCTCAGGGTAGCATATTGGGGCCATTGCTGTTCATTATTCTAATGAAGGATTGTTGATTGTTTACTATCAGAAATTAGATTGTTTGCACATGACATAATGCTGTATAAAACAATCAAAACAGTAAAGGACTGTGAACAGTTGCAGAGTGGTCTGGACAGGATATCTAGTTAGGTTGGTAAACATGGGATGAAGATAAATGCAAAGAAGAGCCAACAGATAAAAAGCTAAAGGTTGATTATGATTATAAAGTGGGGAAGGAGCTACTTATTGAAGACTCGAAATGTAAATACCTCTGCATAACTTAACTGGGCAGGAGTAATGTGTATCTGAATGTTGTGGATCATTTTCCTCAATTGCTGATAATATTGGCAAATAAATGACGCCATAAGAAAATTGAATAGACTGAAAAATGTAAGTAGATTATAATTTAGATAATAATTCCACTGTACAAAACACAACAACAAAAGCCAATTTATAACATTTGTACATAATTACCAGGAGAACCCGCTGAAGATGCTTCTGCAAAAGAAGTGAAACGCGTTCGGGATTCAAATAAATACTCAAACATTCAATTGCTTTGGCGTCATTTGTTTACCAATTTGTTACCTTTGTCCCGGCTTTGAGGTACACTAGTCATTGAAGAGTAAAAGGAAGCAGCTGACCATATTTTCTACCAAAAAGGAGAAATTTTTGTGCAGGTTATAGTTTGAATAATAACAAAAACCTTTATATTATAGCACGCTTTCAAGCAGACGAAGTTGTGGGTAACTTCTAGTATGTAATAAATATTTTTGATAATATATATATTAATAAAATATATTTTGGAATTTTTTATTTATAACAACATTAGTGACTGATTTACGGGTTGGATCTTAACGGAGGTTGAAGCCATACGGGGTAACTGGTGGCAAGGATATGCCGGTATCAGCCCGTGCCAGTTCACTCCACTCCAACAATCTCAACACAGGGAGAGCTGTTGGAGTTTTTCCCGACACTCCTACCCCTTCGCAATTCCATAGACGAGAATTCTCCTGACTTTAACCTCTGTTGAGACCCTACCAGTAAACCTGTCACTTATGTTATTATAGATATACAATTAATTTTTTAATAGTAATAATGAGCACAGAAGTGCTTTAAGCCAAAGAAACTAAGGAACGATATGGAAATTCACCCATAACACTTAGCACAGATGACGCTGGCTAGGATCAACAAACGCGAAAAGATATGTATAACATAATATTTCAGTATTGATTTTTATTCTTGCAAGTAAATGAGCCACTTAGTGAGGAAGTTAGATGTGAATAAAGTGATGTCTGCTGAGTGAATAGGGAATCCAGGTAGCAAAGCCAGTGTAGCCACGGAGTTGGTGAAGTGTCTGAAGGACAAGTCTCCCGGAAGGATCTTATCGAGGCCTGGAGGAGGTCTGGTAACTGATCGTGGCACGAGCTGCTACCACATGGATGCAGTATCGTACATAAACAGACCAGGCAGCCATTTTGGTGGGATGGTGCATGGAATAAACTGGCAGGAATCAAAATGACACAAAAAAGTGAAGGTATATGCACAGTGAGATAGGATCGGTCAAGACAGTACAGAAGGAAGCTGTGGGGCCAGTATAACGGTGATAAACGAGAAGGAAAATGCTTTAATGCAATGAAATTAAAAAAGTATAGTGAAATTCAGCCCGACACTTACCTTAGATGATGACAAACACAAAAAGCACAAGCGTCTGTACTATAATATTTTCGAATCAAATCTTATTCTTGCAATGCCTCTATACATTTTCCTGCATATTATTACCATGGCCCTACAGACTCCTTCTGTACTGTCCTGCTCATTTCTATTTCGTTGTGCATATCCATTTCTCTTTAATCTTTCTCTTGTTGTTTTGTAAATTAGATAAGTAGGGAAAAAATAAATAGAAACCCGTCACTTACCACAGATGAAGGCGAGACGAACACATAAAAACATAAACAAATTGCACAATATTTCGACATGAGTCTAAGTCATGTTATAGGCGAGACATATGGCAGGGGGAAAGATGTGGTCACATCCCAACCTGCGCCATGTCAGGTTGGGATGTGACCACATCTTTCCCCCTGCCATATGTCTCGCCTATAACATGACTTAGACTCATGTCGAAATATTGTGCAATTTGTTTATGTTTTTATGTGTTCGTCTCGCCCTCTTGCCTTCATCTGTGGTAAGTGACGGGTTTCTATTTATTTTTTCCCTATCCTATCTTCTTTTCAGTGCCTCACGGCAGTTTATTTGTTTCCATTATCCTCTTGTTGTTTTGTGTTATTCTCCGTTCAATCGGCCAGAGTCGGTACGAACACATCTGATGTGCTTGCTAAGTGTCTTATCTACTTGCGAGAATGATGTTCAGTTAATTTTTTTGTTTATTTATATTTTTTAATTTTCTTGAGAACAAAAAGATTTTTAAGTTTCATCAAAAAAAAGAAAATTTGTTCTAATTCATTTTATGTTTCTTTGACTGATCGTTACAGAGATTATACGTTCCAACAATTATCATAAGTCAACTTTCCCCTCCCTTCCCAGCTGGTTCAGTCAGTGTGGTATGTCTGGATGGTCCCCTTCTTATTTGTCTCGCCGCCTCTTACATGACTAAGGGTTTTTACCAAAGTATTGTTTTCTTCTGTTTTTGTGTTTGCCTGGCCCTCCTCCTGCCTTCATCTGTGGCAAGTAACTGATTATTTTCCTTATACTTTGCAGTTTTTTAAATGTGAGAATTGAATGTACGAGGGTTGAATGATAAATAATGCCTCCACCTTCATAACTCCTCAACAGATGGCAGCACTGGTATACGGCAGGAACTGGCTTGTTCTGTAGACTCTCCTCTACTGCTCCAGTTGGCGGGAAGGTTTAGAATTGAACGGTTGTAGTGTTACAGTGTAAAGTATGGAACCCTGCGCAGATAGTCGGTCAATGCGATTTAAGCGACGCGCAGTCATTTAATTCTTGACAGCAGAAGGTGTCACCCCAAAGAAGATCCATCAAAGAATGCAAGCTGTTTATGGTGATTGTGTCGATGTGAGTAAGTTTAAAGATGTTGAGTGCGGAACATCTGACTTGCGTGACAAACAAAGAGTTGGACGTCCTGTGACAGCAACCACCGAGTTTCACAAGCAAAGAGTTGACAGACTGATTCAGGGAGGTCGTCGTATCACTCGGAGAGAAATTGCAAGCATAATCAGCATTTCAGAAGAACTTGTGGGTCACATTATTGCTTTGCTTGGCTATCGGAAGATCTGTGCACAATGGGTACCTCCGATGCTGATGCCTGAAATGAAAGTGAACAGAGTTGAAATTTGCCAGGAACTCCTCTTGCATTACGAGAATGAAGGTGATGCCTTTCTCCATTCAATTGTGACACGAGACGAAACATGGGTGCACTATTATGACCCAGAGATGAAACGCCAGTCTATAGAATATCGACACAAAGACTTGGCCCAGAAAAAGAAATTCAAAACACAGCCCTCAGCTGGAAAAATCGTGGCAACAGTGTTCTGGGTCGCAGATAGTGTTATCCATGTTGATGTCCTTGAACATGGGGCAATATATTCAGAGCGTTACATCACAATGCTGCAAACTTTGAAACGACGGTTAACAAGGGTCCGAAAGTAAAAGGGAAATGTTTTCCTGTAGCATGACAATGCCAGAGCACCCACTTCACGTGCCACCACAGCAGAACTTCAGAGACTGAATCTCACCACCGTACGGCATCCTCCATGCAGTCCAAATTTGGCACCGTCTGACTTCCATCTGTTCCCGATAATGAAAGAAGATCTGTGTGGACATCATTATGCTTCTGATGAAGGCGTTGAGAGAACTGTGAGACTTTGGTTGCGGAAACAGAGTGTTGACTTCTTCTGTGACGGCTTCAGAAAACTGGTTCATCGTTGGCAGAAATGTATCCAATTGTCTGGTGATTATGTGGAAAAGTGAATATTGGTAATTAAAGAAGACATTCTAAGGATTATTTCTGTATTTGATTTATTAAAACATTCCCATTCAGTCCTCGTGTTATGACCTTGGAGGCATTATTTATCATTCAACACTTGTACATAAATCAGATTATAATTTGTTATTGCAAAAACAATTAACTCTCACCTCAAACTATAAGAAATTGTAGAAAATGTATGTCTATACATGAAATTTATGTCAAAAAGAGTGATTGCCATGTCGTATACTGCTCATGATAGCGACACCAAAACTGTAAAATTTGGAATTTTTGTCTGTCTGCATATGTTTGTCAGTAATACAAAAACTAATGGTAAGAGCTTAACAAAACTGCATACAGTGGCAACTTACATTACTTTTTAGGATACAGGATCATTTTTATCCAGATTAGCAACTTCACAATGATACAAAAGTTAAAGCAGTCCAAAACCCTAAATTTTAAATGTTTTTGTCTGTTTGTAAGCACATCATGCAAAAACAGATTTTAATTACAATGCACTTATTTCATCAGTTAATGTGTAAGGTATTTTTTATTCAGATCATTCAGAACATTGTTCTTGATAACACAGAGGCCAAAACGGTTAATTTTGGAATGTGTGTGTGTGTGCCCGCCTGCCTCACGCAAAAATTATTGAATGGATTTCAATGAAATTGCACTTAGTGATAGGTGATGCCATCAGTTGACATGTGAGATACTTTTTGTCCATTATTTCATTCAGTGATTCTTGAGTTTAGTTCAGTTATACAGAAAAAAATGAGTAATTGACTTTATGCTATTCTCTGTGTAGAATATACCCTTCCTTTTATTGCTTCTGAAGAGAATGTGTGTGAAAAAAATAGCAATTAGTTTTTCTTCCCTTCTCATTTCAGCCTCCTATGGACTACGATTACACAACTTCATTTTCTCTCCTGAGTTGCCATTACTCTTTCATTCTCTATCTCACTCAATTTGGTATTAAAAAGCTATTGGGTGAGCATCTGACTCTTCTCCACTTTAAATACACTGTGTTAATCAGCTGAAACACTGCGCGTGTGAATACATTGTAAGGACGCTTTTTGGGAGATTTCTGTTATAGGTATATATATATATATAGGTTAATGCATAGTTTTTTTTTTTTTTTTTTTTTTTTTTTTTTTTTTTTTTTTTTTTTTGTAGATCTTTCTACTCACTCATTTTATTGTCATATCTTTAACAGTTTAGGCAGCATACACTAAGAAAGTGCTCTGACATCCATCATTTCTTCAATTTTATTTGTTAAAATCGTTATTAGTAAGGTGCGTCGGGGTAAGTGCGGATCAAAATTTACATAGTTCGACTTTAATGGATCCTAAAAAATTGGCCTATTTAGCCTGAAATGTAGGACTTTTATAAAGCAGTTAGCAGAATGTTTTGTTTGAAGTTATGTGCTCAAAAGATTTAATTTTAATAAATCTGAATTTTCAGAGCAAATAAACAAAAGAAGAAGCAACGTACGCACTTGCCCCCACAAAACGGGGTAAGTGCGTAAGTGGCATATCTTTGCCACTAATTTCACTTTAGAGCAGCATGGGGAGAGTGCAAAATAGTCCACCCAATGAAGATTCTTTTAAACTTTGGATGGCTTGAATTGAAAAAAAATTCACGGAGTTATACACTTTTCACTGTGACAGAACGCAAAACGCGAAGAAAATGGAAAAAGGATTTAAGTAAATTGAACGTAATTAACAACTTTAAAGCCTTCTTTATGAAGAAAAATTTATATTTAGAACATTAAAAATAATATACAAAGTTATAAAGTTGACAGAAAACCAAAACTGGAATAAATAAAATAAAACGAGTTCACTCGAGCGCTTCCGCGGCCGGAATAAATAGTTTCCATGCTTCTCGGGTATCGCCGCGTCCTGGTACTGAATGCCGATTTGCTTCGGCCTCATTGTAGAGCGGGAATTTATGACGATCTTATTCTCGCGCACTATTAAACACATCTCAGTTGTGTTTACGGTCCATGTGAAACAGATGTTGGCGAGTTTCTGTCCCCGAGAAAAGCCGAAGCAGATCGGTATTCAGTACCTGGACGCGGCGATACCCGAGAAGCATTTTATTGTTGGAATGAAAATTATGAGTAATAAAAATTTATAATAATAAGGAAATACATACTTAGCTACTAAATTCTTGAATTTTACATACACTTAACTGAATAATTTTTAATACTTATGTAAAGATGTCCCAAAAAGGGGGAAGTGCATACCACTCTGCACTTGCCCCAAGGACTACATCTGCACTTACCCCAAGACGGAATTTTTGTGGGGCAAGTGCAGACCAGCGATTAACATAAAAAAAATAGCGAGTAAGATAAATAACTGGATACAGTATTAATTAGTAACTTCTTATGTGTCAACTTACCACAAAAAAGTTTCGAGATCTCTTCAACACAGGTCGATGGTGATCGATACAAATCTCCTCTCACAACTCGACACACCAAGTAAAATTACACGTGATCTTTGTTACTAACTGTTCAGATTATGGCTTAAAGCCAGCACCATCTGGTGTCAGGTATACGAAAGTGAGGATTGTTTACAACATTTTCTCATAGATGGATGCACTTAAAGTTTATTATGGAACCAGTTAGAGCCGATGTACGCACTTGCCCCGAAAACGCACTTGCCCCGACGCACCTTATACTCATATAGATAATAGGTCAATGTTCCATATATATAGAGCTTCATCTAGAACTGTGCTATCTAACCACAAAAACTGCATGAAATTTTGTCCAGTGGTTGTCAAGATTAGCACTGTTATACTCACGGAAGATACTTGTTGGGGACTCCATTTTATATGTATATATTTATGAGATTTATGTTTTGTAGAAAATGTAAATGTGTGTCAGCAATATTCACTTCTAGGTAGAGAATATATATACAAAAAAGGGATAGCGAAATGAACCACCACTTACCTTAGATAATGGTATCGTGGCGTGAACACATAAATAAGCACAAAACACGGGAAAACAATGAGTATTTCGGGACATGGCCCCTCGTCAACAGGAGAACATTATTGGGGAGGGTTGTGCAGAATACGGTCTCACTGAATGACTGTTAGTCAGGAATGTGAGGGGAGGGGGGGGGGGAATTCAAACACGGGACAGAGAGAGGGGGACAGTGAATTGGATCTAGTACACGAGCAATCCAAAAAGTGAAGAATATTTCATTAAAATGTTCATAACATAAATTTGAGAAAGTAAAAATAAATAAGAAAACAGAATAATTGAAAAAATAATAATAAAAATAGAGGATCTATGCAAATAAACATCACCTCTGGTGTGTGGTGGTTCAATATAGACAGTGGACACGGAGGCAAGGAGCAGATAGAGGGAAGGAAAAGTACTGACTGGGTATTATCTCAAATTGAGACCAGGAGGTTGCCTTGTGCCTACTTTGCATTGGTAGGCAAGTTCCCACCTTCTGAGTTCAGAGGAGTTGCTGTTGTTTGGGAGGACTCTGATAGCACGGACCATGAAACAAGAATTAAAATTATTGGCGTCATGGGAGATGGTAAGGATAGCTACTGGATTCCGAGTGAAAACTGTCTGACGGTGGCCATTCATTCTTATTGCTAAAGGATTGCTAGTCAAACCTATGTAGGAAGCCAGGCAGTGTTTGCAGGTCAGCTGGTATATTACATGCGAAGTGTCACAGGCGGCATGTCCTATGATAGGAAAGCTTTCGTCAGTGATAGGGTTGGTGAAAGTGGTGGATGCACGGTGTATGTCACACATCTTACAGCGGGGTCTATTACAGGGGATAGATCCTCGGGGCTGTCTGATGGGACGAGGGAGACTGTGTTTGTGGACTAGTAGCTGGCTGAGGTTGGGAGGTCTGCTGTAACAAGTTCTGGGAGGGCCAGAGAGGATTTTTGGATCTCATTTCTGGGCAGGTTAGTAGGAAATCATTGTACAGTATTTCGTGCTTATTTATATGTTCACCCCATGGTACCATCATCTAAGGTAAGTGGTGGGTAATTTCACTATCCCTTCTTTTTGTAAATCCATTCACTAATTAGCTCCTATTATTTCCTGGTGACTATTTATATTTGGAGGCCTCAGATTTGTTTGTCTTTTCTGTAGATTTGACCGAAGTGAGTGCTAAAAACAAAGGGCGAGTGTCGGCTTCTGATGTCATGGCTGCCGTCCGCCCGACTACGTGTCTTATTACTGTTATGCTGGCAAACAACGAGACTGGCATAATTCAACCAGTGGCTGAAATTTCAAGGTGTGTTACTAACATATTCATATGCGTTTATAAATCTGCATGTGTGTCCTGGAAATTGCCCAGTTGATCAGTTGTGCAAGTAAAGACAATCAAATTGCACTAACTTTGGCATACAAGGACTGATTTTTTTTCCATTTAAAGTTGAAGAAGTCATGATGGCATAGAAACATCACTGAAACGAATGAATACATACACGTCTTCTATAAATAGCGTAAATGTTATTTAGGTGTCAAAGTAAATATGTATTGAAGCAATTCTTCCACATAATACATCTTGCATTTGAAATTTTTTAATTTGTGGAAGCCAACATAGTTTTTTACTGTTATTTTGCTTCAGTTCCTGACTTGCCTAGAAATCAAAAGTTTTCCTACTCCTGTTTGCCTGACATCAAGTGGTAGTTGTGGTGATGGTAATCTACTCCTTGACAAATGTTCTCTGGCCTCGCAGTCAGAACTGCGTGGGTTCAAGTCCCCGTCCGGGCATCCAGATTTTGGTTTTCCACGGTTTCCCCAAATCACTCCAGGCGAATGTTGGGAAGGTTCGTTTCCATTCTCTGCGTACTGTCCTTCCCCACCTCTAATGACCTCAATGTCAATGAGGCATTAAGCAAAATAAAATAAAATACATATGCCACTCCTAATTCTTCTTCCGATACCCCCCAGTCTTCATCACCAGTATATCCTCCTGTTTCTGTTTTCCGCCTCTCTCATCTCTTTCAATGACTCCAAATCCAGCTCCTTTTTCATATCAGTGACTGATTTTGGCTCATCGGGGTACCTGCCTGAATAATGCAATTTTCCAATGGAGTAACCTGTACCGGCAGGTAAAATCCAGTTACACCACATGTGGACCCAGTGTGTGTTTTTCTTTTCTCGATGAATTTAAAGAGTTGCTCAAACACAGTTCTGGTCCATTCAGGCCTATTCTTCCGATAAACGGAAGGTAATGTTCCCATCTTCTGATGAATCACTCTTAATAGTATGATTTGCCTTCACTCAATATGCATCACACTCAGGACTTTGGTACACAATCTGTTTATTACAAAATTAGGAACACGTCATTGGACACACCATAATTAATGATAATTCCTTCTGCAATCCAGTCTCAAACCAGGTAACTCCACGTCTCAGTGGCCTCGGCCGATGGGGCGGCTGGCTCTTGTAGTCTGCTTGGTTTTTAGTATGATGTGCAGAAGCTGAAGAAACATAAAATTAGTTTTATGACACTGTAGTTGTGGTTATTCTCTCTTTACCTTGTAGACTGTTGAAAGCAGTTAACGAGGGGAGGAAGAGAGACGGAATCCCCCGGGTCTTGCTTCACACCGACGCGGCTCAGGCCGTCGGCAAAATCGCAGTGGATTTCCAGGCTCTGGGGACGGACTACCTCGCTGTCGTCGGTCATAAGGTACGGCACAGCGATAGGTCAAATCAACTGAACTTGGTTTCAGGCTTCATTCCACAGTTGTTTAATTAATTGAATTGTTAATAAATAATGGAAATGAAATTTACTTTAAAATGATTTCCCCTATGATCCAAGTGTCATCAGTGATGAACCTGTTGACATGTATACGTTGTTGTACAACTTTGCTTTGATAATTTTTGGTGTAATCCTAACATTGTAAAATTTGCTGATTGTTTTGTACCTACTATCTGCATTAGTGTTTGTAGCTATAGTAGTCGATAAAGCTTATAATTTCTGCTTTTCTTCTGTTTAAAGCTATACGTTCTAAGTTGCACCAGTTTTGTGTAGGAGAGTGTTTCTTCTCACCATTCATATGTGTGCCATTCGCATCTTGTTTGTTTCTGTCTTGGGTGTGTTGATGGTGCTGATTTTGAAAATGTTAGGAGGAGTAATATTTTCAAGGTCATTATAAAAATTAGGAACCTTTTAGTTTCTTGTGGGGTGTGCCATATAACAACCAGATTATTAAAGGCTTCATACTCTGCAATCCCACACTGTCAGTTATAAGATGTTTACAAGTTACATCAGCTCCATGAACCTGGTGGTATTTTGGGTCTGCCAAAGATACAGATAATTACTTCACTAGACAACATTCAGACATCCACAAAATGTTTTGCAGGACTACTACATATCAAAAAAGTATTTTAAATTCAGGAATAACATAACACTCTATAATAAAATACCAGAAGAAGTAATAAATGCTTCCTGTAGCTCATTTAAAATAAAACTAAAGGTATTTCTAGTGAGGCACAGTTTTTACTCTATTACTGAATATTTGACTCTTAAAAAAACGTGTTTTAGGATTTATGAAATTTTGTTTTCATCTACTATTGTATTGTTAAATTCTCTTCATGTCTACTTGTTTTGTCATTGTATTATCAATCATCTGTATAAGTCACATCATCTCATAATTAACATCTAATCATCAAAATGACTTATCCGATGTCAATTGTGCACCTGTACTATAAAATGACTACATGGATCAATAAATATCTTATCTTATCTTATCTGCTTCTGCAGAGAGTGCCATATTGCCAAGTACCTTAAGTGTATGCTTGATCTTTTTGTCAGTCATTGTTCCCATTATGTAAAGAACTCGTTGTAAAACACTTAGTTGCTGCGGCTTAATTTATAATTAATGTTTCATATGCTGTCACGTGCTCCTACTGGTATAGCTGTCCCAGCTTCTACACATCTGTAGATTCTATTAACAGGGTCACCAGTCCAGTGGTCTGTGCCTCAAGAAAGGTTTAATAATTGGATAAAGGAAACAAAGAAACTGCCGCGAGGCACTGAAAATAAGATAGGATAGGGAAAATAAACAGTTACCCGTCACTTACCACAGATGAAGGCAGGAGGGCGAGACACGTAAAAACACAAAAACAAAAGAAGTACACAATATTTCGACTTTTTAGTCTTCCTCATGTAGGAGGCGAGACATATGGCAGGGGGAAAGATGTGGTCACATCCGAGCCTGCCACATGAATGAAGCACAGGCGGAAAACGCGTGGTAGTGGAAGATTGCCGGGAAGGGGGGGGGGGGGTAGGGAATAGGCTTGACCAGCGATAAAAGTGAAACAAATGAATATAATGTCTGTGTAGCTTAGTTCAAAAAGTTATAATTGAGAATAAAGGGAGATAGAATAATTTTAAAAAAATATATATATATATATACAAAAAATAATAAAATAAATAAATAAAGAGGAAAATATATATATATATAAAATTATAAATAACTGTAAAATGAAATGAGAGTTAGCAAGTGACAGGTTTAACGTAGGTTTAGGCCAGGGGTGTGTCTGGTGTCAAGGATATGTTGATAGGCTAGTTCCCATCTGCGGAGTTCTGAAGGGGTGGTGGTATTTGGAAAAACTCTAATAGCTCTGACTGTGAAACAGGTGTTGAGGTTGTTTGAATTATGGAAGTTGCATGAATTGCCACGGGATGGTCTGGGTTGGAAGTATAAACTGTTTGCCTGTGGCCATTCATTCAACTTTCCTACAGAATGAATGGCCACAGGCAAACAGTTTATACTTCCAACTCAGACCATCCCGTGGCAATTCATGCGAACTTCCATAATTCAAACAACCTCAACACCTGTTTCACAGTCAGAGCTATTAGAGTTTTTCCAAATACCACCACCCCTTCAGAACTCCGCAGATGGGAACTAGCCTATCAACATATCCTTGACACCAGACACACCCCTGGCCTAAACCTACGTTAAACCTGTCACTTGCTAACTCTCATTTCATTTTACAGTTATTTATAATTTTATATATATATATATTTTCCTCTTTATTTATTTATTTTATTATTTTTTGTATATATATATATATATATATTTTAAATTCTTCTATCTCCCTTTATTTTCAATTATAACTTTTTGAACTAAGCTACACAGACATTATATTCATTTGTTTCACTTTTATCGCTGGTCAAGCCTATTCCCTACCCCCCCCCCCCCCCCCTCCCGGCAATTCTTCCACTACCACGCGTTTTCCGCCTGTGCTTCATTCATGTGGCAGGCTCGGATGTGACCACATCTTTCCCCCTGCCATATGTCTCGCCTCCTACATGAGGAAGACTAAAAAGTCGAAATATTGTGTACTTCTTTTGTTTTTGTGTTTTTACGTGTCTCGCCCTCCTGCCTTCATCTGTGGTAAGTGACGGGTAACTGTTTATTTTCCCTATCCTATCTTATTTTTATTGAAAGGTTTAATAAGTCATATTCAGGTACTACTACACGCTACAGATGAGATTCGACACACATGTACTTAATCACAGTTCACAAATGTTTTATTAAACTCAACATACATGCACCAGCACTAGCCACCAGACACTTTTATAACTTCTTCACTGAAGTTGATAGGTTCGTGAAAAAGATTGATGAAAGTGACTCGTACCTCCTATAAAAATTCACATGAAGAGTCATTAAAGCAGCGTTGTTTCACGCTCCTGTAGATTCAACAACGCTACCAATCAATTCAGTCCTAACTCTGTCCACTATCACACACACATCGCGTCCTCTCTCTTCACACTATTTCTCTGAAACGACTCGGACATTGTGTGATGATGATAGTGGATAACAATTCACTCGTGCACTACCAGTGTCACCTTCACACGTCTGACCCGTACGTACTCTCACGACTGACTCCCGACACGATAATCGAGACTCCTGCGATCCTGTTCATCGCCCCCTGCGGTATCGTACACTCACAAGCTTACAGATATTTATAATTCCCACTGTATCGTTATATCGTCTCATTTATTTAAAGATGCTACAGAGATTGCGGTTATCAGATAGTGACATAACGGTTAGTTCAGTGTCGTATCGTTGTTCTCAGGGATTCCTCTGAAAAACTGTGCAGCTGTCAAAATGGCCATTTTGATGCAATAGTGGTAGCTGTTTATGAACATGATCCTACCTTGATGTATTTTACAGGGGGAAGAAGGGGGATGTTTTTAAGAGCCTGCTGAATGTGCCTCTAATTTGTACGTGGTGCACCTCAAGATAGCACTGGAAAGCACAGTCCTGAAAACCGAGCGTTTCTCCTGTTACGCTGATGATACGTTCATTATTGAGCCTGATGGTGGTGTAGCATTGAATGAGTTCCTGGAGAATATTGGAATTCACGTCGCCATCTGTTTCACCGTGGAACTCTTAGCATGTATCACAGGCCAACACTCATTAGCCTCACTAGTGGCTCAGAGGAGCGTTGGTGCACAGGGCGGGAGAAATCTGTGATTCACAAAGCTTGCTGGCAGAACTTGAAATCTCTGCAACACATTTTGGCACAATAGCTTCTCCAATGGAGAAAGCAAAGAAAATAACCCTTTCCAAAAATTTTGTATTTCATCCTGTATGCAGAAAATAGATAGCATATTGGTCCACAATGGCACTTAGACTACCTTCTGCCTGCATGAAAAAATTTGAGATTTGCTTCATTGGTTAGAAGACAACTGGGTTTAAGAATACGCAGCATTTATAGTATACACCGGAAATTCGGAAGATTCTGTATCCGTACCAGTTTGGCCTGCTGGTTTGAATGCAAACACAGCTTTCAGCTGTTGGATCAGAAAAAGGCCACAGTCGTAGAACGTGTGATTGTCAGTGGCTGTAAAACAAACTTAAAAATGGTGAAGGTGCTGGCCAAGACCCCTTTCTTCTGGGAATACATCATAAAAGAATCTGTCGAAAGATGACTTAACAAGATTATTAATGGGGATACAAGAATTTTTCTGAGTTGACGCTGTATGAATCATCCTACAGGAACGCAGCAAAAATAAGAAAACTCGATCAGCACGATGAGACCTCCGTGGAAACTGATCTCTCGCAGAGTCACAATGCCCATCGGTTGGTCGGTGGTGACAGTGGACTTTATATAAGTGCATCCGTGTTGGTGCAGTGTACATATTTGATGAAGGTAACAGACCACATTGTGGAAATTTATATTTTATATCAGCCAGCTGAAAACCCACAATGACTTCATCGCATTGACATGCCGGCAAATACTCTATATGCTGGCTCATTTGGAATAACATAACAGTATAGGGGACCCGTATGATTTAGGAAAGTTCAAAAAGTGATTGCCTATCTTATATGTGATTGTGCCATGAATTAACTCTATCTGTCACAGAAGCAAAACAGAGTTATGTGGCTGCCGCCCATGTTCAAGTCTTACTGTTTATGCGACTGCTGAAGCATAATGTTAGAGAAATATTTTTCTGTGTATGGCTTTGTGAATCATGGACTTCGGGAAAATTAAAGGTGGAAAATAAATGAAGTGCAAGTAATGGGATGGAATTCTGCCATGGCATTTTTTAAGTGGAGTGAAATTGATACCAGGATGGCGGAACAGGGATTCGAACCTGTGTCCTCCCGACTGTGGGGTTAGAGTGTTACAAGGCGTATTTTTTAAGTAAGTACCATTTTGTCACACCGTGGCTGCAGCGCTACGGTCGGCATTCCGCACATGCGCACTGGGTACCTGCATCTCTTGCCTACGCACTGACGCCATTACAGTCTAATTTTTCCTTGTTTACGTTGTTCACCGAGTGTTTAAGATGTCTCCGAGAATCGTGAGTCCCGCCGACTGTGAAGTACGGGCCGTTATAAGATTCCTTTGTGCTAAAGGCCTAAAACTGATCGATATTCGTCGTGAGATCTGTGCAGTTTACGGACAAAACATTATGAGTGATGAAATGGTGAGAAAGCGGGTTAGAGCATTTAAAGATGGCCACACAAATGTGCATGATGAACAACGGAGTGGGCGTCCTTCGGTCGTTAATGAAAGTTTGGTGCAGAAAGTGGACAATAAGGTGAGAGAAAACAGACGCTTTACAATTTCCTCCTTGTGTGATGACTTTCCTAATGTTCTTCGTAGTGTTTTGTGACCGAGCACTTGAATTACCGAAAATTGTGCTTACGTTGGGTACCGAAAATGTTAACGGAGGTGCTCAAAACCAAACGTTTAGGCAGTTCATTGACTTTCCTTGAGCGGTACCACAACGATGGTGATGATTTCTTAAGCCAAATTGTTACAGGTGATGAGACATGGGTGGCCTACATCACACCTGAATCAATGCAACAGTCCATGGAATGGCGGCATTCAGATTCACCCAAAAAAGTGAAGTTCATATAAACGATTTCTGCCCGGAAAATCATGTGCACAGTTTTTGGGACAGAAAAGGAGTATTGCTTGTGGAATTTCTGCCTTTTAATGAGACAATCAATGCAGCAGCTTATTGTGAGACATTGAAAAATCTGCGCCGTTCAATCCAGAACTAAAGACGTGGCAAGTTGAGCAAGGGCATCGTTTTGCTGCATGACAATGCCCGTCCACATGTGGTTAATCAGACCAAAGATCTCATCACATCTTTTAGATGGGTAACTCTAGATCATCCTCCGTACAGCCCTGATCTGGCGCCCAGTGACTACCATCTGTTCCTGCACTTGAAGAAACACCTGGGCGGTCAGCGTCTTGAAGACGATAACGAAGTCAAAACAGTTGTGATGCAGTGGTTAACAAGTCAGGCAGCAGACTTCTGTGAGGAGGGTTTTAAAAAACTAATACTACGTTATGACAAGAGCCTCAAAATTGAAGGGAATTATGTAGAAAAGTAGAGTTAAGTACAGGCAGTCATGTAAAAATAAAATTATTGATATATATTTGCACGCCTTTTTTAAATTTCAAAACGATACTTAGTTAAAAAACATGCCTCGTACCACTCCCCGACTGTGCTCGGTCAGCTGTTGATGACTGTAATGTCATAACATTCTGTAGGATGTCCTGTTTCTGTGTTATCTTCACACCCATTTCTCTTGCTACACAATTTGTTCCTCTTCTTCATGACAAAGAGGTCACCACAACTATTTAACATTGATGTGTGCTTTTTTTGTGACATTGCTGCCCTACTGCTTTCATCTGTGGCTAAATGATGACGTTTTCTATATTCTTCTTTGTTTTTACATTGTCTTATAGCATTTTCCTTTCTCATTATTATGTGTATAAAAACCTGGATATTGTCAGTACTTAGAGGAAAACATTCAGTATAAAATTATCAGCTTAGCAGTTTAAGAGAAGTGAATGTAGGAAGTTGATTTCCAGGATGGAGAAGAATGTCAATTAATTGATCTTGTTCTGTGTTGCTTGGCATTACTCGAGTAATTGCTGGCTTCTTTCTGCTGTATCCTTTTATGAAGTTCCTGAATTTCTGTGACCCTCACTTGTGTGTAGTGACTATTATATGTTAGATAAAGCCACCGTTTTCAACTCTCCTTGTCTGCAGTTTTACGGTCCCCGTACAGGAGCACTCGTCGTGCGTGACCGCTCCTCGCTCGTTCCTGTGTTCTACGGAGGAGGACAGGAAGGGGGGCTGCGGCCGGGCACCGAGAACGTGGCGATGGCCGCCGGTCTCGGAGAGGCTGCCAGGGTCGCACGAGAGCTCCTCCCACAGGTTACGTCCCACTTACGGGCGCTAAGAGACCTCCTCGAACAGAGGCTCGAGGTAAGAACAAACGCTCGTCTGCTCTTAACCAAATCCTGTGTACTTCCAGTAATGATAGTAATAAAAATTAGGTGTTTAATACCCGAAATGACATCCATAAAGACATGTAGGAATGAGCAATTAAAATTATGGTACAACTGTGGATAAAAAAGTGTAAAAATTCAAAACCACAATCTTTTGAAACTATCGATTGATGAGACAAAAAAAAAAAAAAAAAAAAAAAAAAAAAAAAAAAAAAAAAAAAAAAAAAAAAACATCAGTTATCAATTCTGCTTGTCTGCAGTCTGGAAAACAGCCTTCAGTCGCTTGAATGCAAATTTTATTGTATTACACAATGCACTCCGGACCCTCTGGATCCATCTTCAGGTGTCTATTGTATTTACATTGGTTTTAAATTTTTCCTTAAGTGAGATTCGTGCCTAGCAAAGTTTATTCCTGTGCTCAAAAACAATTTGAAGTAAGTGCCGTGAACACGTTTCATCGTGGGAGAAAAGGAGTAAATATGAAAACATTGTGGAAAACTTACCAGAATTGATGAGATGCTGAGTAATCAATTTGATGCACGTATTTATTGTTGAGCACTGTACTAGACACGATATCGTTTAAGGTCCACATGTTTGTATGAACAGAACAATTTAAAAAACAAAACAGTTTAAATATGATGCATATTGAGGTGGTAGGTAGGTTGGCAAGCATGTGGGCGCATGGTTACAATTGTCTCAGTCTTGTTTATTACAATAAATACCAAATACAATACAACCTTACACAACAATATCAACAACTTCAAACATAAGATTTCCACACTATATCATGTAATAAGCTTAATTACCAATCGGTTACATAAAATTCCCCCAAGATATACTTATATTAAATAACAACAATACTAGTTGGCCTTAATGATCCATGATGGCCCAGAGTCCAAGAATTTACACACTTAAATTTACTTATGTCTAAACAACAATTTAATAATGGTAGAATATCCGGTGCTATAAGTTCCTAAACAGGATTTCCAAAGATCGAGCTTCTCAAGGCACTTATATCAGTTGAGCTCACCCAACACTGGTCTGTTTTAATGTTTCAGCACCCCTCAAGGGTACAGACAAACATACATACACTGTTTCCCTCATGTGAGAGAACAGCCATTAGTGACATAGATTGTCCCACGCAATCACGAACACCAAACAGAAAATCTCCAATTGCACCGAGGAAGCAGAAAATACCACGAAGTTGAATTGTCTGAATACCACGAACTCTGTAACAGTCTATCCACTCGTGGAACATGAAGGCACAGGTTGCTCCAGAAGGTGCCAAAGCGCACACTTTACGAGGACAACCCAAACTGCCATATAGTCTGGGCATGTGAGGCGACTACACAGTTTACGGCCACTCAGAACTGCTTGTCAGACCAGGCACCGTCAATAACCCCTCGTCGACGGCCAAGTATCACGTTGCTCCGCCTAACTGCTGACCGTGCATGGAGCACGTCGCCTTCTTCAACTGCCGCTTCCGACACCGCCACTTCCTCCTCAGACTGTTGTTCACTTCCTAGCCGAGACTGACCGCAGAGACTCCCACTTTCCTGAGCCGGGTCGCCCCTTAAATCCTCTCTACAGACCGATAGAGGGCACTCACATTCACAGCGCTCTCTATCGGCCGGCGAAAGATGACAATCGCCACCAGATGGCCAGAACCTGGCCGCCGCGCGCCCTAGCGGAGAAGTTAGCGATATGAAACAGCCGCCTAGCGACAGAGAGCCGCGCACGGCCCAACCTCCCCCGCCAAAGCTAGACCCCGGTAGATCAAGAGATTACGGCCTAACCTTACACTTAACCTGCGACAGGTGTACCCTCATCAGTCTTCTGGATTTGAAATCTTGAACTAGCAGGTTAACGGGCGATAATATTCTTCGTATAACGCAAGGGCCTATGAATCTGTAGGCCAGTTTGCCAGATTGTCCGCCTTCAACGCCGCCTTGAGGATTTAGGTTACGAACGAAAATCTCGTCCCCGACCTTGTAGTTAAAGGGAATCCGACCGGTGTTATACCTTTTACGCAGACGCTCGTGGGCCAACTTAATATTCTTACGAGCTCTATCCCAATTATCTTTGACAGTCTGTGAATTAATCCTATCAGGCAAGAGTTCCCTAATGTCCCACAAATTGGACAGCGGGGAATTCAACGGGAATGAAAGCATCAGACTAGCGGGCGAGGCCTTCAAGACCTCATGACGAGCAGAATTAAAGGCTAAGTTAAACCACGAGATGGACTCCTCCCATTTGGATCGCGAATTAGCGTGATAAGCAATTAATGCGGCCTTCAAATTACGATTCACTCGTTCTGCAAAGGAAGGTTCAGGATGATAGGGGTAGTGGTGACATGTTTGATACCCTGAGAAAAACAAAACCTTTTGAATTGGTGAGAAAGAAATGTAGAAGCATTGTCACTCACCATGACTTGAGGAGTTCCAAACCAGGCAAATATTCTTTGGAGCTGACTTACAGTACACGAGGTGGAGGTAGTGCGAACAGGAACAAGCCAACAGAAACGAGTAAATGCATCAACCACCACTAAGATGTACCTATTTCCCAGTTTAGTACGGGGAAGTGGCCCGACATGATCGATGAACAGTTTATCCATAGGGTTTTGTTCCCGCAGAGAGCACAGATAGCCTTTCTTGGGGCCAGTGTCCGGTTTAGACATATTGCAAATACGACACTCCCCCACCATTTTGCGGACGTCCTTTATTAATCCAGGCCATGTAACACATTCTTGAATCTTGTGTATGGTCTTGTGTGCGCCCAAGTGGCCCCCGGCCAAAGAATGATGAAAGTAATAAAAAACAGACGAGATTAACTCACTAGGAAGACATATTCTAAGTTGCTTTCTTCTTCCTACCTGACGACACAGAATACCTTTATTCAAGACGAAACCTGGCGATGGTTCACCTTTACAAAGAGTTTGATAAATGGGACCCAGACAGGGATCAGATCTCTGTTTAACCCGGAGGTCAGAAAGCAACAAGGGAACTTCAGTCAAAACGCCGCCTGCCAGGTCACAACCCTGATTACTGCTTTCCGAGGGCCCTTCCGGCTCCTCAAACAGGCGACTAAGCGCATCTGCGACGCTGTTATCAGCCCCCCGAATGTGTCGCACCGAAAAGCGGAAAGCTGAGATCCGGACGGCCCACCTCGCTATGCGCCCAGTTTTACGGGGACGCGCCAGGACCCAACTTAAGGCTTGATTATCCGTTTCCAGAGTAAACTCGCGATGTTCCAGATAAAATCCAAATTTCTCCAAGGCAAAGAGAACAGCAAGAGCCTCACACTCGTACACTGAGTATTTACATTCCGGACCAGCCAACCTTCTGGAAATGTAAGCCACCGGGGATCTCCCCTGATCACCGTCCTGCAAAAGAACGGCTGTGATGCCAGCACTAGACGCATCCGTCTGTACCACAAAGGGTTTGTTAAAATCCGGAATGGCTAAAACAAGTGGATTGGTAAGCGCAGATTTTAGCGCGTCAAAGGCAGCCTGTTGGCTAGCTCCCCACACAAATTTGCAGCCTTTCCTACGAAGTTCATTCAACGGGGCAGCGATATGGGCAAAATTAGGCACAAAACGGCGAAAATAATTGGCCATACCAATAAACCTAGCGACAACCCTTAACATTACGAGGGGGGGGGGGGGAAATTTCGGAGATCTTTGGTGCGATCAGGATCCACTCTAATGCCATCACATGACACAAGATGCCCCAGAAAGGAAACCTGCGGGCAGGCTAAAGTAATTTTTGAAGGCTTGACGGTCAGACCAGCTTCCCTGAACCTAACTAGGACTTGTCTAAGATGATCCATATGTTGCTCAAAGGATTCACTATAGACGACCACGTCGTCCAAATAATTATATACAAATCGAAACTTAAGATCTCCTAGGACCCTATCAAGGAGACGGGATAACACTGCGGCCCCAGTGGCCAAACCAAACGGAACACGGTTAAACTCAAACAAATTCCAATCCGTGCAAAATGCAGTAGCTGCCTTCGAATCCTCACTCAGGGGAATTTGGTAATATGCTTGGTTCAGATCCAACACAGAAAAATGTTTGGCGCTGGCGAACCAAGTAAAAGCATTGTGAAGATCAGGCAGGGGCACAGATTCTAAAACGACCTTCTGATTCAATGCCCTGTAGTCGACCACGGGTCTGTAATCCCCTTTCTCAGGTTTGGGAACCAAGAACATAGGCGAAGCATAGGGTGAAGTGGAGGGCCTGATAACTCCCTCCTTGAGCATCTGATCGATCCTTTTTCGCAGAAAATTCATCTTTGGGGGAGACAAACGGTAGGGCCCCTGCCTCACCAGCACATCATCGGACAGGTGGATTTTATATTCAATAAGATGAGTTACTCCCAATTTGTCCACCAAAACATCTCCAAATTGTTCCAACATTTGCAAAAGCTGACGAGCTTGATCCTGAGGCAGATGGCCCACCTTATAGTCACCTACTTGAGTAAGGACGGCATTTACCCGTGACGAGACACGACAAGAACAAAGAGCTATTTGATGTTGTGGATCAAATTTAAAATGAAAAGTGCTCGAACTACAATCCATAATTAGACCAGTGGCTCTGATAAAATCAACTCCCAATATAACGGGTATTGATAACCCCTTTGTGACGACCAGATCGCAAGGCCAGGTGTAATTACACACCCGCACCCAACGCGACACACTCCTACGAGACCCAACTTCTGACCATTAATCGTACGACATCCCTGCGGGGGGGTTCTGAGTGCAGGCAAGCAACAGATGTTACGAAATTCCAAATACCAGTTATAATCGACCAGAGAGAAGGAACTCCCTGAGTCAATAAGAACGCAAACAGGTTCATGATTAATAGTGCACAGATAAAGGGCAGATGAGACGTGTTAGGAATCACAATACGTTTATGAAGGTCTTTAAGCCGTGAATGGCTCCTTTTATATCCAGCTAAACTCCCATTCAATTGACGCTTGGCCGCCGGGCACTCTTTGACCAAATGTCGACCAGACCCACAACGAAAACATCGCTTAACAACCCCACCTGGACGAACACTACTGCACCAATACTTATTACCAGCGGAACTTGTCCGCTGAGAGGCGTTATGTCAGGTATCAGCTCGTCGCACCGCTGGCACTCGGCACTGTTTGACGAAATGATCGCCAGCGCCACAACGAAAACACTTGCCCAACATAGTGATCATTAGCACGCAAACCCCTAGAATTCCTCTCACCTTTCTTAATAACCTGTGCTCTGGCTTCTGTTCTCTGCTGATCGACAAGTCGCAAGGCCTCAATCGAGGTAATCAACTGATTAAGCTGCAGAAAGGACACTGGTTTTATATTAAACACAGCCCTAGCCCTATCCTCAGGGCGAAGACCTTCAACAATATTGGCAACTATATCCTTTTCAGAAATATCCATTTGCAACGCTGTAACGGCCATACGAACTCTCTCCACAAATTCTCCTAATGACTCTGTTATGGATTGCACTCTCCAAAAATGAACTCTCTCCAACTCTCTCAGTGCACGTATGGTATTTTTTCACGAATTACCCTCTGTCTTAAATCCTTCAATGACCCTTTTACTTGCACAATCTCCGCAAGATAATCTGCCAAAGGACCTTTGGCCAGAGGATACAACAAGGCTAAAACACTATGTTGAGGGACCTGAAGAGCGTCGGCGTGCCTCTCAAACCGAACTGTAAGCCATAATAAATGTTCAATTTGTCTCATATCATCCACTGAAAGTTCCTCGACTTCTCTTAACAACACACCCAAAGGATTAGGCAATTTGGCAAATTGATTCGAAATGGCCTGATACTCGGGAACCACTTGGGGTGTCTGAGGATGCACCGTTTTACTGCTACCTCTTCTACTGAATCACCACAAGTGTCATTCTCTAGACCCAGGGAATTAACTTGTAGTAACAATGTTTGTAATTCGGCACTCAACTGGTTTACAACAGAAAGTTGATCTTTATCTAATCTCAAGGTTTTTAAATCAGTCAGACGATCGTTAAAATGATTAAGCTGGGCTTGAATTCTATAAATTTGACGTCTGGTTGGGCTGCTCTCCTTCAGGAAGGCCACATTCCTTCCGAGCTCCTGCAACCCCACTACACAAGCGGAAACAGCATCACAAACCTCCCCAATCCGCTCTGGCGGAACGGTAACCGGAGCAGGACGACAGTACGCAAACGTTCAATAAGTTCTGTTACACCACCATCGTCAGACAATCCCCTAATCCTGAGCTCATACTGGAGCTGCTCTTTCTTAAGGTAACTCCACCCTACAAAACGTGTGCCTTCCATAGAGAATCCAAAGCAATGAAAACAACAAGACTTGAGACTACCCAATGCAACCACGCTCTGCTACCATTTGAGGTGGTAGTAGGTTGGCAAGCATGTGGGCGCATGGTTACAATTGTCTCAGTCTTGTTTATTACAATAAATACCAAATACAATACAACTTACACAACAATATCAACAACTTCAAACATAAGATTTCCACACTATATCATGTAATAAGCTTAATTACCAATCGGTTACTTAAAATTCCCCCAAGATATACTTATATTAAATAACACAATACTAGTTGGCCTTAATGATCCATGATGGCCCGAGTCCAAGGATTTACACACTTAAATTTACTTATGTCTAAACAACAATTTAATAATGGTAGAATATCCGGTGCTATAAGTTCCTAAACAGGATTTCCAAAGATCGAGCTTCTCAAGGCACTTATATCAGTTGAGCTCAACCAACACTGGTCTGTTTTAATGTTTCAGCACCCCTCAAGGGTACAGACAAACATACATACACTGTTTCCCTCATGTGAAAGAACAGCCATTAGTGACATAGATTGTCCCACGCAAGCACGAACACCAAACAGAAAATCTCCAATTGCACCGAGGAAGCAGAAAATACAACGAAGTTGAATTGTCTGAATACCACGAACTCTCTAACAGTCTATCCACTCGTGGAACATGAAGGCACAGGTTGCTCCAGAAGGTGCCAAAGCGCACACTTTACGAGGACACCCCAAACTGCCATATAGTCTGGGCATGTGAGGCGACGACACAGTTTACGGCCACTCAGAACTGCTTGTCAGACCAGGCACCGTCAATAACCCCTCGTCGACGGCCAAGTATCACGTTGCTCCGCCTAACTGCTGCCCGTGCATGGAGCACGTCGCCTTCTTCAACTGCCGCTTCCGACACCGCCACTTCCTCCTCAGACTGTTCACTTCCTAGCCGAGACTGACCGCAGAGACTCCTCCTTTCCTGAGCCGGGTCGCCCCTTAAATCCTCTCTACAGACCGATAGAGGGCACTCACATTCACAGCGCTCTCTATCGGCCGGCGAAAGATGACAATCGCCACCAGATGGCCGGAACCTGGCCGCCGCGCGCCCTAGCGGAGAAGTTAGCGATATGAAACAGCCGCCTAGCGACAGAGAGCCGCGCACGGCTCACACTATTACAAGTTGCTCAAAGATGAAATTATTATCTGTTGTCAGAGTATATCATCGCGTTGGTGATCGTTTCTTGTCTCTAGCATTTAACGTTAAACTGAAAAAAATCTTTAAAATTATTATAGTGGCTAGTAAAGCCTAGTTGTTAATTTAACATGTGTTTCGGGCTTTGTATCTTGTGGAGGAATATTTCTAACTGTTCTAACAGATCAATTTTCTTGGCATTAAACTGCATATGTAGTACTGTTAAATTATTTTGAATGTTGTTAATAACATGTTTTGTGTCATACATGTGTTCTGCAGTGGCAGATTTTTCATAGTGGTTTAATCTTAAAGCATTCATGTGTTCTTGGAAACTTCTGCCAGTTTTACTGATGTATTATGCTGGACAGTTTAAGCGTGATATTTGTATACTCCACTGTTCTTGATTTTCTGTTTGTCTGTTTTTGTGTCATGTTCTAATAGGTGCCCTAGTTTATTATTAGTGGAGAACGTTATTTCTATGTTGGTTTTCTTAAAGAGTTAGCAATTTTGTGTGATATTGGACCTAAATATGGAATGCTGAGATACATTTTCTTCTCTGTCTATATTATACTGTGTTATTGTTTTGTTATTTTTCTGTATTTTAGTGTATAATTTTTCAATTAATTTGGGTGTGTAGCCATTGTTCACGGCTATGGTTTTTATTGTCTCTATTTCTTGTTTAAGGTTTTTTTCTCTAGATTCAATGAATGTGCTCTGTATAGCATTGCCCTGAATGCTGCATGTTTGTGTGTGAGAGGATGGAATGATGAAATGTCTATAGTTGTGTCTGTGTATGTGTGTTTTCTGTATATGTTAAATGTGTCGTTTTGTTGTATCTTAGTGATTCTGGTTCAACTGTGAACTTTAAGTGCAAATCATTTTTCAGCACAGGAACAAACTTTAGTAGGCACGAATCTCACTTAAAGAAAAATTTAAAACCAATGTAAATACCGTAGACACCTGAACATGGATCCACAGGGTCCGAAATGCATTGTGTAATACAATAAAAGTTGTATTCTAGTGACTGAAGGCTGTTTCTCATTTTATCTTTTGTCTGATCAACACAGTCATACGACACAGTGAATTACGGATAAAATTAAGTATTGAATGATGAATTTTAATCGAACTAAAATAATAATTTGAAAGTTGTAGAAAGGTCAATAAGGAGTTTTAAGTAAATTAAATGTCTCTTTTGGATGAAAGTTTATGAGAAGGATACAAATTCGTGTGATAGACGACTACTTATGTAGTGTTATACAAAATCTAAATTTAAGTAG
>CM061920.1:3863300-3886297 GCA_031002005.1 Vandiemenella viatica
CCAATGACTCCCAATCCAGCTCCTTTGTCATTTCAGTCACTGACTGGGTACTGCGATAATTTCCACAAACAAATCTAGCTGCTCTTCTTTGCACACCCCCCAACTCCTGTATTTGATACCCAAAATGTGGGTCTCATGCTACACTGCAGTATTCAAGCAGTGGTCGGACCAAACTTTTGTAACCCAATTCCTTAACTTCCCTGTTGCATCCTCTCATCACTCTCCGCAGTAAAGTACCACGATGTCTCGAGGATTTACCATACAAGTTAAGGGACTGGGTTACAAAACTTTGGTCACACCGTTGCTTGAATATGATGGTGTAGTAGAGGGCCCACATTTTGGGTATCAAATACAGGAGTTGTAGATTGTGCAATGAAGAGCAGCTAGATTTGTTTGTGGAAATTACCGCAGAACACAATCAGAAGTGGAGCGATCATAAACTACGTTGCTCCATTTTGGTCTTATGTGGCACCCCCTCTGCCCCCCCCCCCCCACCCTTACGTAGCACGTAGATTTTTTCCTTTTTGATTCCAGAAGACAATTTGTACTGTTTTCTCTTGTCAGACTATAAATCACAAACGGAAATAGTTAAATAACGGAAATAAATATTGACATTGTGTTGTGTGTTCTGTACCTCATTTTAACTGTGACAAATAATATGAATCTAAAGCTACTTGGTATGGTTCGGAACTTCCCCACCCCCCTTTCTACGTAACCCAGTGACGCTTTCCAGCCAGCCCCCCCCCCTTTTTTCCACGTAGTTTTGTGGAGATTCCCTAGGTAACTGATACGATAAAGGAGCTGGACTGTGATGCGGTGGAAAACCGGAGGAGGGTGAAGAGAGTGCTGGGAGTGTATGGACATGTATTGGTGGAAGGATTAGGAGTGGTGTACTGAAGGACTATGGGTTAGCACTCGACTTCAGATGTGAGGGCGTGGAATAAGGGATAAGGGCGTACGGGATTGGAGTAAAGTACCAAGAGAAGAGCTGAATAGTTTAACGAAAACAGTGAAACTGCTTAAAATTAAATTTTGTAAAGGGCTAAAGCAGATGCGTTGGAAAATTGCGAGAAATTAAGAGAAAAATAATAAGAGGATTAAAGGGTAAATATGTTTGTAGCATATTGCCACTGGAGCGTGAGCTCCACTATAAGTGAATTGTACAGCGGAAAACAGGCTCACGGTGTAGTATGTTAATTCTCTCGCAATGTTATGCAGAATCTTCGCCGCTTTTCAGAAGAGAAACTTTTTACTTTCGATTCGCTGTCTGTAATTTAAGGCATTTACTTACACGTATTCCGCTGTAACGAACTTATTTCGGCATTTATTGATGGTTGACAATGTCAAATATTTTTTTGCAAGATCATAGAAAATTGCTACAACTCACCTTCTAAAGTGACAAATTGCTGTTTAGCCGGAATCACGTAGCTTGCACAATGCATAAAAGTATTCGGTTAATATCTACTACTCTACATATCTACATATATACTCTCCAATTCACAAAATTGTGAGTGGCAGAGGGTGCTCAGCACTAAAGCTAATCTCTTTGCTCTGCATTCCAATACCTAATGGTACAAGGGAAAAAAGAATTCAAATAAGAATCAGTCCGGCACCTTATTTCTCTAATTTTATCTTTCTTGTCCTTCCGACTCAAATAGGTTGGTGGAAGAAATATTTCACTACACTCAAAAGTGAAAGTGGGAGTACGCATGTTTACCAATAAGTTTAAACGAAACGTGTGTCGTCTATCTACCAGAAACTCCCAACCTAATCTACTAATCAGTTCTGTGACGCTTTCATAAGGACTGTAGCAAGCGGTAACGAATCGAGCGGCTGTTACAAAACGAGAATCCGCCGAATAAATAGAATTCTGCTTAGTAATTCGATGAAGCAGACTTCATCCAGCATAAGCGCAGCTCAATGCAACTGCGCTACATGATGTAAATGAAGGGCGCGGGGTCTTAATCGAGACGTATATTGTCAATTGTTGTGTATCAGGTTGGTATCCATAAACCTGCCGACTGGTGCTGCAGTATGAATATCTCGCTTTGCTGATTCTTTGTGTGTGTAACCATGGTAGAGTTTACTATTGCGCAGAGTGCGCTAATTGTTGAAACGTTTTATCAGAACGGAGAAAGTTGCGTAGCAAGACTGAGACATCTTCGCGCTATTCTAGGGCGTAATGAAGCACCCAGTGAATCAACAGTTCCATGATTCGAGTTCAAGAGTGAATGTGAGAAGTTCTGGGCGGCCTCATTCTGGCCGCTCTGAAGTGCCGTGTCCAATGAAGTCGGCTCGTCGCCGTTCACAAGGATTAGAGAGAGGATATTCTTCAGTACAGCAAATTCTCCGGTATGATCTCCATTACCAGAACCTGAAAGTGTTCGGTCACAGGAAGAGGCTACATTTTATTGATGGGTTCCTGAGAAAACGATAGGAAAGAAGAGTCATCTTCAGTGATGCACATTTCCACTTAAGTGAATGTGTGAATAAACATGACTGTCGGATCTTGGGATCAAAAAATGCTACCGTGTTTCAAGAAAAGGGAATGCGTCCACAGCGAGTTTGGTCCGCCCTTCGGATTAGCGGCATCATCGGCCCTTCAAGCAGGACAAGCTGTGACCGATACCGTGCGACGATGAGAGCTTCTTGTGGCCTGGTTTCGATGGAACGGACATTCCACTCAGTAGTTGTGGCGTCAGCAGGCTGGTGCCACCTGTTGCTCCACGGCAGGGCCGCATTTAAGCATAGGCTACCTAGGCTGTAGAGGGGGCCCCGCACCACTGAGTGGGGGGCCCCCTCTACAGCCGGAGGGGGCCACCGATGGTCGGTCGGACGGGCCCCGCTTAGCCCAGTAATAAAAAAATGAGGTCGCCCATAAATTGCCAACAGGGGCGCACAAAGCCTAATTGCGGCCCTGCTCCATGGCTGGTCTCCGATTTGTCTCATCTTGTGTAATGTGGCCAACAATGGCCGCCAACGTCATGCGCCTTAAACCCTTGCGATTTTTTTCTTTGAGGTTATCTGAAATCACTGCTGTATCTTAAGATCCCGAAACACCAGCGAGGTAAAGACGGAAATCGGACGCGTTGATGGCGCCATTCAAGTGGAGTCTGGTGAGACAGTACGAGAGTTCCTACATGCAGTGAAGTAGAGGGGGGCATATGCGCGTCATCATTTTCTATACCTGATGTTTATGTATTTCGTTACTGTAGTTCATGATTTGAAAGATCAACACCGGCGCTGTTTTTGCAACACCCTGTATACGCCGCGTGGTGACTGCGAGTTTGTTCAGACCTGTCGTGTAACGCAGGTCTCCTCAGCAGATGCAGACGCGGAGGTTCCGACATATTAACATTTTTTTTTTTTTAATCTGCTAAACGTCTCTCTAACAGCGAGGTCTTTAGAGACGGGAAAGGATGGGGGGCAAGGAATGGGAAGGAATTCGGCCATGGCCTTTTTAAAGGAAGCATCCCGGCATTTGCCTGGAGTGATTTGGGAAACCATGGATAACACTGTTTACCAGAAATTACGTCAATATCGTTTATCTCCAGATTACATATTTTTTGCCTCGTTTTTCAAGAAAAAAAATAAACGCGCGACGACCTATGTCCGCAGACAAACCAACTTTGCGGAGTTGGCGACTCGAGTAGTTCGAGCGACAGGCGCCAGGTCGCGCCACCAGACATTTGTACGTTCAGACGTCCAATTCGTCGCTTACTCCGGGTCTAGACGGTTCACTTCTCGCAATCACTCAGGATGATTCACTCGCAGTGAAAGTGAATTCACTTTTCGTTTACACGTATCATCACAAATGAACCATTCAATTCACTACAGGATGGCAACAAACAATCTCGTGCGTGTTGTAGTGGATTTAATTTTCAGAAACCTCGCCTATGGAATTAAAACTTATATCGTGAAGAAAGTTAAATGAAAAAAGAGGAGTTTCTGGACGAGAAATTGGATCTCGCTGCGAGGTAGAATGGGTATTGCAAAATAAAATGGCATATTAAAATAATCTTCGAACATCTGAATCAGAAAGTTTTGCTGTCAAAAAACTCATCACTAATTACAAAAACAGGACACTAATGAAAAAATGCAGAAACTACTCTCAGGTTTCTTGCAATTGGTAACTGATTTTAAACACATTCACTACAATTTACACACATTTACAACACATGTTTCTGATTTTAAAACTTTGGTTAATTCGCTAGAACACTTGGTTCGGATAGTTTTAATTTTGGGCTTGATGTCTTCTATTTCCAAAAGTTGGAGATTCAATTCTTTTTAGCGGCAATATTAAGTCATATTGTGATTAGGTTGAAATGCAACCCGTAGCAGAATATTATTTTTATAGCATAAGGAACAAATTATTTATTTGTTATTAGTAATTTATTGAGTACCTTGTTAGTGACACAAGCTTGCGACATTTGATGTATGGTAGCAAGATAACTGCTCTGGTCAGTTCCATCATTAGCGTGGCGCCACAATCTGATGATGAATTCTTATGTAACTTGACGAAACTAATTGAAAGAACAAATTTTTCTGATATCTCGCGCGATTTGTCTCATCGATTTCCATAAGAATTCATCATCAGATTGTGGCACAGCAGTATAAGTGATAGAATCCCCTTGCACCAGGGGCGGATCCAGGTGGGGGGGGGGGCTAGGGGGCTCAAGCCCCCCCCCTTAAAGTATCTGGGTCCACCCCCGACATTGTAATTTTGAGACTTTCTTTTTTAACTCTACGGATTAGAGGGCCGAGGAGACTATAAAGACTACCCCATGGCCGACTCAAGCCCCCCCCCAAAACCAAAATCCACTGAAGGCAAGCCCTCTGAACCAAAGTTCACTCAAGCCAAGCCCCCCCCCCCCCAAAAAAAAAAAATCCTGGATCCGCCCCTGCCTTGCACTGATGCTGCTGGCGAATTTAAATAGGTCTAGACCTAATTTTCTTTATTTTGTAATCTTTCCCATCAAAGATTTTGAAAGGATTAAAATTACTGCAACGGAATGTGGATAAATAACCTATTTGAACATAAACCAGTCATTTTTTTGCGACAGTAGGAAGGCATACAAAATTCCTATCAAAAATTATTTAGCAGATTGTTTTTCTTAAATTCTAATGTTTGTAGGTTATATCGATTAGGGTATTTATAAATGTGACCA
The DNA here is from genome assembly GCA_031002005.1 of Vandiemenella viatica. Lineage (NCBI taxonomy): Eukaryota > Metazoa > Arthropoda > Insecta > Orthoptera > Morabidae > Vandiemenella > Vandiemenella viatica. The sequence continues at coordinate 3,868,469 of CM061920.1, forward strand.
CCTAAGACTTCATTTTTACTAATGCAAAGGTTAAAAACGAAGAAATTCTTTCATCTCATATAGATGCCCTGTGTTTCTTGGCCTGACCAATATGGCGGCATCCCCACCCCACCGCTCTCCTCTCGGCTTCACTTCGTTGTATGGACAAGGTCCTCTCTTTTGTTTGCTCCATGGTTCAGACCACAGCAGGACGAAGCAGCCGCTGGCTCCGGCCGGGCGTGAAGCTGTCTTAGTCGATGCCGCACATACACTCGCGCGCAGACTGCACTCTCGCTGTAATTCATCCAGTGTTCCAACTTATAAGCTTTCAGTAACGGATGAAATGGAAATCAGTTTTTCTTAGGTGAAAACTTGAGGCGATGTTTGAACGGGGGTAAATCTGTGACTCCCCGTCACGGACATACTTGGAAGTGTTTCACGTATATTATGAGCGTTGAATGCTTTATGCACGGGTAAACTCTTATGAGTTCGCGTCACGAATATTAACAGAATATCTGTAGCTATTAGACAGCTTGGACAGCCATGAAAGTATAGTTTATACTCTTATCTAATTTTTTTTATGTTCTTCATATAAACACACAGTTTTTATTCAATTTTATTCAAGTTTGCATATGTATACTTTAAAACAAATAGAAAAATTTACGCTTGATTTACAAAATCCTAAACCCTCTCCTTAATTTCTGTCAACGTTGTTCATACAAACCCACAGTTTTTAATCAGAGTTTGGTGGTAGTTAGCACACACTGCAAAACAATGCGGTCTGCTAGCTCAGCGATTAAGGCGCTTACGTCCGAAAGTTTGTCTCTCCGGTCGCGGGTTCTAATTCCCTAGTTGTATTTGATTATATAACCCACGGCGAGATCTTCCGTGGCTCCGATTGCAGGTTAAATTCTAGGCTCCTGAGGAAAGGAATTGGCTTTCCTGCCTCTGACACAATAGCTTGCTACATCTCCTTCGGAAGATTGTACTAACCCTCGGGTTGTGGACTAAGTTAGATTTTTAGGTTTTTTAAGTGAAAACTTCGTTCAGAGCGCTGGCCGATTTTTGAATGGGTAAAATATTAGTTCGCTTCAGCGACAGGCTAATATTAACAGTATACTGGTCTATACCAAAAGTAGTAGGACTGATTTTTTTAAAAAAAAAATTATTGAAGATATCTTTACAATTCCTTAATCATCTTCGAAATATCACCCTTAGGCAGCTACACACCAAAAATTACGCTGCTGACATTGGCCGTACGCTTTCTGGAAGTCAGTTTCGGGGACGCTGTTGAGAGCCCTCGTCGATGCTGCTTCTACCTCCTGGATTGAGTCAAGCCGCTGTTCCTTCAGCTGCTTTTTCATCCATGTGAGTAAGAAAAGTCAGATGGAGCTAAATCAGGACTGTAGGCGGGGTGCAGCAACGCGGCAATGTTGTATCGGGCCAACAGTTGCCTCAGGACGGCGCGCCTTGGCACGGCGCATTGTCGTGATGCAGAGTCCAGTTGGCGGAGATGACTGGTCGGACCGATTCACTGGGTCTCGCAGGCGGGATGGCACTTGTACGTAAAAGTTCGAATTGACAGTTTCCCCCAGGGGGAACGAACTCCTTATGAATCACCCCGCGACGGTAAAAAAAAAACACGATCAGCATTGTTTTGATCTTTGATTTGCTCATGCGAGCCTTCATTTGACGGGAGGATGAAGAAGGCAACTGTTGGCCCGATTCAGCGTTGCCACGTTGCTGCACTCTGCCTACAGTCCCAACCTGGCTCCAACTGACTTTTTTTTATTCCCACGGATGAAAAGGCAGCTGAAGGAACAACGGTTTGACTCAATCCAGGACGTTGAAGCAGCATCGACGAGGGCGCTCAACAGCGTCCTTGAATCTGACTTCCAGAAGGCGTACGGCCAATGGCAGCAGCGTAATTTTTGGTGTGTAGCTGCCTAAGGGTGCTATTTCGAAGAGGATTAAGGAATCGTAAAGATATCTTCAATAATTTTTTTTTTTTTTTTTTTAAATCAGTCCTACTACTTTTGGTATATACCATGTATATGTAGCGGTTTGGTGGCTCAGTGGTTAAGGTGTCTGACTAGAGAACGAAAGGTTTCCAGATTCTAATCTCTGTCTCGGCAGCTCTGTCTCGGCAGGAATTTTAATGGACCCTTAACCCGACCTTCACCTCTGACATAGCTTTCTGTGTAATGTGAAGTACGCCAGAACGCTTCCATGGTTCGGATTCCACGTTAAACTGTAGGTCCCCTGTACCTGGTAGCACTACCGGGTTAGGTTAAGGCGGCTAAGACAGGGGCCGAAAGCGCAGCCAATAGAAACCCAGTCACCAGGTAATTACGACCACACGGAATTATTATTATTATTATTGGCGAATTCTCCCAATAAATGGAAGACGGTAAGCAAATGACCAAATCGAGTTTTCTTCAAGTTCTTCTTATTGTTTCATACGCATTATTATTATTTATATATGTAGATATAAGTATGACGTGTTGCGTGTGATATATATAGTTTTCATTTCTATCCGGAGTCCTCAATCATTGCCAACTGTGTGTTCGGTTTTTTTTATTTGCTTCTGGGGTTGAACTTTGTCGACGTCGATGTGATTAGAGCCGGGATAGGACTGGGGACAAGGAACGGGAAGGAATTTGCTGATTGCCTTTGAAGGAATCATCCCGACATTCACGTGGAGTGATTTGGGGAAACCACGGATATCCAAATCTGGATGCCCAAACGGGGGATTCGAACCCGTGTCCTCCCGAATGTGAATCGAGAGCATTACCTCTCACACGCCATGCTCTGTGGGAAATCAGAACTGCTTGGACAGTGTTCATAACTCTTTTTCTATTTGTCATTCAATGCTGTTTAAAAAGCTGAATCCTTGTGGCAGTGTAAACAGCTTGCTCCCATTCGCACTGCTGCCTGTGACTCGTGCCGCCGAGGCGAGGTGAAGCGACTGGCCACGGCAGCGCGTGGTTTGCTATTAATGGAGCTAGTTACATATATATATCTATATGGAAAGGACAGATAAAATACACCCAACAATCATCAAAGTTGAAGGGAGGAGGACAGCAGCAACGCAAAACAACACACAAACACAGAACTTATAATATTTCAGGTTAACCCTTTGTCAAGATAAAAGAAATAAGTGGCTGAGCTTGTACGAGACTTGCGGTCAACATGGCCACTATACATATATAAGTAAGGATAGGGAAATATGACCCAACACTTACTACAGATGAAGGCAGCTGCGGATGTTGAACATGAAAAAGAACAAACACAAGAAATGCACAATATTTCGGCGGTTACCCTTATTCTTGCTACAAGTGTGACACCGGGCGGAGCCAGACTGAACACGACGGACCACACTGCCGTCTGGTGAATCGTGTATACTCCTGTGACGTGTAGTTTGTTCCAGTCCATCACTTCCTTGCCTACAAATGAAAACTTTCCCACTCCCTTACATCAAATAGATAATTTTCTGTCTTCCCCTCCACAAACTGTTTCTAAATCTTCCACCACTATTTATCCAGACCTCATCACCAGCATATGCCTTGTACACGACTATAATTCTCTTCTGTCCTGTTCTATTATTTTATCATTTCAGTTACCGAGTACATTGTATCGTCATTTCCGCAGGCAGATGTCCTCCTCCTGCTCCGGTATATCTGGTATTCGTAACGTGGAACCAGCATCGTCCCAACAAGGGTATCTCGTGTCCCTTACATTTCTGTCGACTCGTGCATGAGAATGTAAATGCAGCATCTCAATGGCTAAATGAAAAATTCAGTATTGTTGATTTTCTTGAAAACTATCTATTAACTCCAAATAGTGATCAAAATAGATTTGAAATTACTTAAAACAACAAATTATTTGCTAATGGCAATTTATGAACAATGTGCATGAACAGTAAGAGGCTATGTTGATATCCCATTAGTATTGGTTAAATTTTTTACATATAATTGAAAGTAGGCTGAAAACTCAATGCACCTTAGCAAATTCTATAATGCACCCTTTCCCTCTTTTTTTTTTTCTTTTTTTTTTAAACTGTTCATTCAGAAGAGCTTATAAGCGTAAGAGCTTTAATTTGATGCATAATCATATGTCATCATAGAATCGCGTAACCTCAAGTTGCGATTTGAGTTACTCGAATCAAGAAAATCAAAACTCGTCCCATAATTAACACTCCCCGGGTCAGCGCCTCCCGCAACGGTTTCCTTCCTTTTGGGATGTAATCTTGGAGTTCATTCACATGCGGGTGAATGTTCATGGGGAGAGATTGAAGCTACTTATCTACTTCTACCATACTAGACCAAAGGCGATTGCAGTAAACGTTCGTTTCGGAAATATTTACAAAGCATAATGTGTCCTTTACAGACATGTCGCTACCTAAAAAAAACATCAATCTGGTGCACAGTACTTAAAAACAAAACCAAAGCAAATCTGAGAAGGCTTCAAAATTGCTTGTCAATTGAGAAGTCATCTGAATCGTCGTCACCAAAACTAGTTCAACACTCGACGGAAGAAAACTTATTTATGAGGCTGATGATGATAAAGAGCAGCATGTACGAGAAGTTTTCCCTATGGCTGGAACGTCGTCTGCAGTTCAAAATATTACAGACTGAAGTATATTAGACATACCACCACCGTTGCCTGTTCAAAGTACAATTTATCATATTTCAAAATGGTCTCTCTTTGACTCTGCAGCCAGAGATGAAATAATTAATCAAGCAACGGAAAAAAAATCCTCAACGACATTTTTCGAATACGTATTTTCAAAGAGTAATACCAAATGGAGAAACTTATAAGATGCTGGCTTGTTTAATTTAAACCTGCAGATAACGTATATTGTTCTTTCTGTTGTTTATTTAAGAATGCCTCACTCATATTTGGGAAAAGAAGGATTTGATGACTGGAGCTACTTATAGAGCGTCTTAAAACTCACGAAACTTGCTCAAATCACCAGCACACCATGTTCAGTTGAATAGAAGCGTTGATTCGATTAAAGAACTTCAGTGTAATAGAAAAGTATTCATAAAGACAGACTGAAGACGAAAAATCACAATGAGTTGTAATTCTCGGATGAATTTATTCGTTTTACTTTCAATAATTTTTTTTTCAGAGGAAGCTTTGGATCTGAAACACTAAATACTTCTAATAATGGTAACTTCCTGGGTACATTGAAACTGCTTGGAAAATATGACCCTGTGATGATGCAGCATCCCCGCCATGTTGTTAATAAGGAGACTAATGTCTATTATTTTGGCAAACATATTAAAAACGAAAGAATTTCGTAGTAAAAATTTGGCTATGGATAAGTCACTGTATTACTGAAGTGAACTCCTGACGTTAGTCACGCCGAACGTATATTTAACATAGCTTTTATTGACACAAATTAAGATGAAGTACAAGAGTGTATTTCGTTGCTTACAAACCGGTAAGTGACTCTTCGGGGCTGGGAGCTGAACTCCCTGGCCTTTTTGTCGATAATACTTTGCAAAAGTTCAATTTGGATATTAACAACTGTCAAGTCTAGAGATATGACAGTGGATCCAATAGTTTGGTATGAAGAGAACAGAGTTAAGAGAGAGCAGGGTAGTAGGGAATATTTGAAACAACTAAACAAAGACTTAATAATTGCAAAGAAAGTGGCAGGGTGATCTGGACAGGATATCTAGTTGGGTTGGTAAACATGGGAGGAAGATAAATGCAAAGAAGAGTCAGCTAATTAGATACTCAAATAATAAACAAAAGGTTAATTATGAATATAAGGTGGGGAAAGAATTGCTTGCTGAAGACTTGAAATGTAAATATCTTGGCATTACATTTGATAACAAGCTTAACTGAGCAGGACACATTGGACAGGTGGTAGGAAAAGGTTTCAAAATCCTGCACTTGTTGGAGAGAGTGATGACGGGGGGATGCAAGAGAGAAGTAAAGGAATTGGGTTACAAAACTTTGGTCAGACCATTGCTCGAATATGGTAGTGTAGTATGGGACCCTCATTTTACGTATCAAATACAGGAGTTGGAGAGGGTGCAAAAAAGGGCTGCTAGAATTGTTTCTGGAAATTATCACAGAATGCAATCGGCTGGAAGGGGATTCATTGCAAGACAGGAGGATGGGGAGGGTCATGGGAGTGTACAGGGCATATACTGGCGATGAGGCATGGAAAGATATTGCAATAGGTATGAAAAGTAGTGCATGGAAGGGAAAAGATGACCATGACCACAAGCTGGCACTCGATTTCAGGCACAAGGGTGTGGGAAGATTCTCTTTTTTAGGTAAGGGTGTCAGGGATTGGAATGAGTTACCAAGAGAAATGATGAATAATTTATCAAAAACTTTGAAAGAATTTAAAGATAAAATTTGTAGATGGCAAATGTAGGTGGGTGCAGGATAGGGGGAAGATGGGTGTGTAGGGAAATTGCCACCGGAGCCTGTGCTCCATTTCAATTAAATTAAATTAAATTAAATTACTCTTCAGTTCGTGACGCCCTTCTGGAAACGAATTATTCAACTGAAGCAAAAGAGGTCTTGTCCCTGAGCCAGATTATGGAACAATTTGAGTTCATAGTTGCAACGGTGATTTGGTATAATACATTGTTTCAAGTAAATATTCTAAGCAACAATCTAGATTAATGATACAGTGTCGTTCTTACACATTATCAAAACAATTCCTGATAAGTCAGAATTGGAATAATTCTGTGCAGATTTAGAAATAAGTTTAACTGATGGAGAAAAATGTGACATATCCGGTTGTGAGTTGATTGAGGAACTTTCTAACTGAAACTATTGTTGATGGGGCTTGAATCAGCAGAACCAATAAAAGTTCAACTTAGGAAACAAAATGGTTGGCGGGATATATTTCCGAATGTGTAGACACCACTTCGAATTTTGCCAACCACACTTGTAACTGTCGCTATAGAAGAACAACGTTTCAGTAAATTAAAATTTATCATCATCAAAGCTCAGACTCTTGATAAACTGCCAGATCTTGCAATTTTTTCAGTAGAAAATAATATTGTCTAAGGACAAAAACGAGGAAGATGGCATTCTAGGTGTTTTAGTTATGATTTTATTTCCTTATTAATTTGTTAAAAAAATATTAAAAACTATGTGAATTTGACAGTTACGTGATGCAAGCTTTGTGTACAACACAGTAATTTAAATAAACTTTTTCAAACATATATCGTTCCTTTTTACAGTTGTTTGTTATTTATACTCCTGCTATCCTATACTAATGTTTCTGGGGTTTGAGTTGTTATTAATATATAAAGACTGTCTTCTGCCAGCGGCTTTGCTCGAGTGAGCCACTGAACATTTGGGGGCGCCACAATGATATTTCGCACCACCTGGAAAACTTGCTAGGGCCGCCTCTGAATACAGGAGTCACAAAGCAGAAGGGGGCAGCTAGATCTTTCTAGGGAAATTACTGCAAAACACAGTCAGTCACTGATATGATAAAGGAGCTGGAATGGGATTCATTTGAAGACAGTAGTAGGGTGAAGAGAGTCATAGGAGTGTACAAGGCGTAAATTGGTGATGAAGCATGGAAATATATTCATGGAAGAGTTAAGAGTAGAGCATGGGAGTGAAAAGACATGCCAGCACTTTATTTCAGGCGTAATGGAAAGGAAAACTTTATTTTTTAGGTAAAAATGGCCATTCTGCCCCCTAGCTAGTTTCTTTTTCCTTACACAACATTACCTGCAGTATCTGCTTGTTTCCTATACCTCCAGCAGCATTCAAACTGCCAATGATCTTATATTTTCCTCATTTTATGCTAGCTGTAAGAAATGATGGGAAAGTTAGAAAATGAATACACATCTCTAATTTTTTTAAATTTAATTTAATCTCAGTGGAGCATGTCCTCTAGTGCAATTTCCCTACTTATCTATTTTTGTATTTTTATATTAATTTCTTTCAACACAATTTGCCTTGAAATGTAATTCAATCTTTTTATGAACTTTTAGTTTAAACGAAAAGTATTCAGCACTTTCATAGGTAATTTATTCCCATCCCAACACCATAAACAGCGAAACAAAAAATTCACTCCTTTATACCTGCAGCCAAATGCCAGCTTGTGATCATGGTAGTCTCTTCCATTGGATTTGATAAAAATATGAGGGGGAAATTCCATTAGTCAGTGACAGAAATAAAACCTGGCTTGGCTCCTTCATGTTCCGACACATATACCAATTTCGACTCATGACTGTATAACTTCCAGACTTAATGGTTTCCTCTATCTGCCACACTAACTGTGTCTGAACCACGTTCCTTCTCTGTACCCGACCCTCCTGCTCTGGGTTTCCTCTTGCCCATCCAGCATCAAAAATGTGTGTCAGCATCCTCTCGACGTGTCCAAACCACCTTTCACCTTTAGAGTTTCTCACCGTTCAGGTCACCGGTGGAGGGAGTGTTTGGGTGAAGAACGCTAAGCAACTTGCCTGAAGTTATTTTGGAAAACCTGGATGGCTCAACTTGGTATGGAACCTCATCATCACAAACTCCAGGCCCAAACACTGACTATTCATTCACCATACTCTGTCCAAACCATCTTATTTTTCATCTTATTGGTTGTCTGAAGTGGCGTCTTACCTCCAGTGTATTTCCTGTCATCTTCACTTGGTTACTTTTTCTTTACTAGCTGTGCTTTCTCTCTGTTTCTGCTGAATGTGTCGGTGTAGAGTTGTAGTATGTTTTTAAGTTTTTCCTTGTGACACTCGGACTTCCTTGCCCGTGTCAAATTCCTTACCTCATATAATGTGTTCCCACTTTGCACCTTGTTGCTGAGCCTGACAATCCTCACATTTAGGATTTATTGACTTCCTAGACAACTGAAGGTGTCCACAACAGCGAGGCTTTGTCAACCAATCTTTATTATTGCGCCACTCATTTCTTCCTCCGTTGTCGTCACTACTGTGTCTTCTCACACTGATGTATGAACATAACGTCACAAAATACCAATCACACTTGCCATCAGAAACCAGAGAAAAACTTTATTGAATGGTGAACATTGCATTCGTTCTTATGAAAATGAATATGTAAATAAAAAAATTTAACTACCTTTAATACTCTTTGCAACCTGTCTTTGTATCATTCTTGCAAGATTCATTTTTGTAATTTACTTATATCCAGACATACTTAATGTTTCCTAAACAAGACTTTATCTATCCAAAGCATCTGACATGGTGAGTCATAAAATGGCGGTGGATAAGGTAAAGCCCATTGGAGTGGTTGCAAAAATGTCTTGCTGGGACAAGGAGTTCTTAAACTGAAGAAAGCAAAGAGTTAGGCTAATGTATGAGTGCCTCAGGGTAGTGTATTGGGACCATTACTGTTCATTATACTAAAGAATTATTATACTGATGGCTTGTTGTCAGAAGTTAGATTGTTTTCAGATGACAAAGTTATACAAAGGGATTAAAACGGTAGATGTCTGAACACAGCATCTGAACAGCATATCTAGTTTGGTAATTAAACATGGAATCAAAATAAATGCCATGAAGAGTCAGATTGCTGGGTACATGGATAAAAAACAAAAAGTAAAGGTTGTGTATGATTATAGGGTAGGGAAGGAATTGCTTGTTGAAGATCCCAAATGAAAATATCTTCGAATAGCTTTTGGTAGTAAACTCAATTGAGCAGGACACGTTGGGCAGGTGGTAAGAAGAGCTTTCAAGGTCCTTCACTTGTGGGAGGGAGTGATGAGAGGAAGTACCAGGGAAGTGAGATTGGGTCTGACCACTGCTTGGATATGGAGGTGTAGTGTGGGACCCACATTATGGGTATCAAATACAGGATCTGGAGGGGGTACAGGGGATAGCAGCTAGATTTATTTGCAGAGGTTACCTCAGAATGCAATCAGCAACTGATATGCTGAAGGAGTTGGGTTGTGAGAGATTGCAACGTGGGTGAAAAGAGTGTTTGGTCTGTTTGAGGCTTATAATCGAGACAATGCGTGGCTGGACATAAGTAGAAGGATTAGGAGTTCCGTACGAAGGGAGAGAGGTGACCATAATCGTAAGCTGGCGTCTGAATTCAGGCAAAAGGGAGTGGGAAAATTTCCTTTTGTAGGTAAGAATCAGAGAATGGAACAAATTATCACGGGAAATATTGGACTGCTTACCAAAAACAGTGAATGAGTCTAAGTTGCAATTTGTAAAGGCCAGGGGTACTTAAATGATAGAGAAAAAAATATAAAAAAAGAAATCAGTACATGGGATGGGGAGACATTGGCACCGGAATGTGCATGCTCCACCTAAAGTGAAATTAAATTAAAATTAAATAAATTAATTCATTAATATTTTGTGATATTAGTGCTCTAGATAGTTAGAGCATGAAACGGATTATGGAAAAGGAACAAGAAGGAATTCAGCCGTAGCATTTGAAGGAACTATTCCTGCATTCACCTGTAGTGGTTTTGTGTATCTGGACGTCCAGAATGGCAGCCGAATCCAAGTCCTTCGAGACATTACATTACACTGTGTGGCGGGAGGAGGGACGGGGGACAGGGAAGGGCTCGGCCCTTCAGGTCTGTCTGTGCCAGGGTCAGGTGTCTGCAGCCCACTGCTACGACGTCTTCCGTCCTTACGGCATTTCTTAAGTGATCGGGCATCTTCAGCACAGGTGTAAGTTACACCTCGTCACGTATTTGTAATGAACACACTTCTTTTTATTGCACTCTGCTGATACAAGCAAACTGGATAGGTTTCATTTCTGTCTTTCATGATAGGGAACAATTTGTCTCAATAATTCTACACTTAGAAAAATATTGGTTTATATAAATACAAAACCAAGAAAGGACAAAATATTAAATATGGTCTGTTTTTTTATATATCAGAAACATATTTGCAACATAAGCATTAGTGTGCTGAGCTTTTCTCTATTGTCCTAACTGCTAGTACAATCTCTGCAATGGCAGTCTCTACGTCGTCCTCGGTCGTTTCTCGGCCGATGCTGAGCCTCAGAGTGCAGCGGGCTTGTTCTTTCGGTACACCGGACGCCATCAGGACACCTGGGGGAAAAGAAAATGGCATCCACATTAAAACACTGCCAACTGCAGAAATCACTTGCAATTGGTTTTGTGCTTAACTAATTATTCTGTTGTGCGTTACAAAAATTAACAATATTTAAACACACAAACAATTCTATTCATTAAACACATTATTACACACTAACCTCAATGCCCGTCAAAACTAACGCGTTGAATCAAATGTTCTGGCAAGTCATGTTTTCGCAGTTGCTTAACTAAAAAAATTTGGTATAAAATAAAGCTCAATGTAATTCCTAGTGCCTTGAGTGGTCACAAAAAGCTTCAGTTGTCGTCCTGGTACTAGTTGCATTTCAATCTAACCACAAATTATGCTAAATTTGCTGCTAGAAAATAAATGCTTCATTCACATGCAAATTAATACGTGTGCTGAATTGCATATAAGTAGTAATAATGCATAACAATATAAACATCATCCAAAAACTGTACACATTTTTATATATTTATTTTATGTTATCGGTCATTCAAATTGATATTATAACATCTAATGACTGTCACGGTTACATCTTGCTGAAATAATGGTCTCAGTAATATTGCTCAGTCAAAGCACAGAAGATTTTTAAAAAATCTTAAAAACTTACACTATGCCGCGTAATATAGGTTTTAATTGTAGTCCCGGCTGCACAGATTTTTATCAGTGTGCAACTATTTTTGTTGAAATGAAGTAATAATTTCAATAATAGGATACTCATAAAAACAGTTTAAATTATTTGAAAAAACTAAATCACTCATGCTCTCTGCTGTATTGTTAAATGCCAGTTGTAATTCTGACCCAGGCTAAATAAAAATCTAATCAAAAGTGCCACTAACATTGATAATCAAAAAATAAAGCTTTTATCTTACATATCTGTGGGCAATGAATTTAACAAATATTTCTATACTTCAAATGAATATTACATAAATACAACATCTAATGACTAATATATACTTTTCTTTCAGTGGACTGACAATTCAATTGTTTTCCGATGTGAAACTAAATAGAAATGTTAATAAATAACCCCCGTAACCTCTATTATGTAATCTACGGTCGTCGTCAGTTGGGCAGCGGAGGTGGGAAGTGTTACGTCAGCGAGACAGACATCGGTACATCATGACCAAGGCTTGCGTTTTATTAGAATAGATTATATAAGTGTGAATGATGTCGTGAACACTGTTACTGTACAGATCTTTCTCATTTTTACTTCAAAAATAAGATAGGATAGTGAAAAATAAACAGATACCCGTCACGTACCACAGATGAAGGCAGGAGAGCGAGACGAACACGTAAAAACACAAAAACATAAACAAATTGCACAATATTTCAACACGAGTCTTAATCATGTTAGATTGCGCAATTTGTTTATGTTTTTGTGGTTTCACGTGTTCGTCTCGCCCTCCTGCCTTCACCTGTGGTAAGTGACGGGTATCTGTTTATTTTTCTCTATCCTATCTTATTTTCAGTGCCTCGCGGCAGTTTCTCTGTTTCCATTACTTTTTACTTCATTAAAATATTGAATTGTTCCCGAGACAAAATCCCCCAACAAACTGACACTCAGATTACAATACCTCTTCAGGTTACGGGCTTCACCGAAAATATTCTTAATCTTTCTACCGTAAATGTGCTGTAGGATTTCTGTTGACATGATTACAAGTAGGAAACCCAGGTGATCAGAGCAGCTGTTTATCATTATTCTTGTGTAACAAACATTAAATACGCAGCTAACACTGAACAAGTTAACTACTTTAAACCCACTGTGCGCAGTACTTCACAACATAGAGTGCGTTCGGTAATAGTCGGAACAGAACGTCTTGACTGTAGGATGATGGGCATACGGCGCACTGCACCATACATTTGACAGTTTAGTTATCACCACATTCACACTTAGTGTTGGCGGCATAAGTATCCCCAATTTCGCCAGACTTGCCTTGGATCTGCTCACTCCTGTATGCAATAGATTCAAGGACCCCAGAAATTCCATTCCTCTGCAGGAGCAGACGGCAAGTCAGTCACTCTGATATATTCCACGACTGCACTTTTACCTTTCTAAGAGACGATGTTCTCAGGAAGCTTTCCTTGGACTTGAGTCTCTGGGCTGGCGTTGTATGTCCGTGGAGTGGACGAGCGCTTTCCCATTCTACTTTTGTCCTCTACTTGTTGGCAGCCATTTCTCTTTGGATACTTGGTGGGGCAATCGCTGAAAGGTGGTAAAGCCTGTCAAATGGGGTAGGCTTCAGGCAGCCTGTCAGCAACCTAGAGGTGTTATTGACGATCACGTCTACCTGATGATGAGTACCAAACTGGGGGAACATATTCTGCAAGAGAGCAACAAACAGCCATTCTGATGTACAAATAGCTTGTGGTTGATTGCCTCCCTGTGATTTAACTACAATATGCAATAGGAGATTTTCGTTTTGCAGATCACGGTGATGTCAAGTGTCACTTCCAGATGTTTTGGATACTGCACGTCAGAACCTCTACGCCTTGCTCCATATATTACTTTCAACTAACAGTCCGCTTTTATAACTTTTAGACAAAAAAAAAAAAAACAAAAAAAAAAAAAACAAAAAAAAAAAAAAACAAAAAAAAAAAAAAACAAAAAAAAAACTGAGCAGCTCAATTTAAATGCAGTAGTAGATCTCTTGATGATGATCCATGTGAAGAAAATCAACAACCTGCAACTACAAATGACAACACTGAAAAGATGCATAATGAGAGTATTGGAAAGTCAACAATTAAGGGTGTATGAAACAGCGAAGGCATATCAGAAGTAAGTTACATTTCATGTCGAGAATTAAATTCAACAAAGCTTAGTCCAAGATTTGTTAAATGCTAGCCAAGACAAATGCAAAAGCAAAATTCTCATGAATGTTTGAACCCTTTCAAGTAGGATTCTACTGATTTTGTGAGCCAATTTTCTTTCTGTGGAAGATTTTTTTTTTTAACTGCTTTATGTCTCTCAACAGCGAGGTCTTTAGAGACGGGAAAGGATGGGGGCAAGGAATAGGATGGAATTCGGTCATGGCATTTTTAAGAAAGCATCCCAGCATTTGCCTGGAGTGATTTGTGAAACCATAGAAAACCCAAATCTGGATGCCCGGACGGGGATTCGAACCGCCGTCCTCCTGAATACGAGGCCAGAACGCTAGCCGTTACACCACCACGCTCGGTTTCTGTGGAAGAGAAGATGCTCCACCTCAGCACAGCAGAAATGAAACAGCAATAAAATCAGTGAGCAGGAGCTCATCGCTCACAAAAAAACTTGAAGTCAATTTCCTCTGCCAGAAATATAATGGGAAGGTGTCTTTTTTTTTTTTTTTTTTTTTTGCTGTTATCAGTCTCTCAACTGGTTTGATGCAATCCTCCATTTCTTCCTATTTTGCACCAGCCTTTTCATCTCAACGTACCCCTCACAACCCTCCTGTAAGACTCTTCCACAAACTTCTTTCCTTGCCCATTATTTCCAAAACTAGTTCAATCCTTCTACAGTACCACATTTCAAATGGTTCAATTTTCCTTCTTTCTGGTATTCCTAAAGTCCATGCTTCGCTGCCATAAAGTGCAGTGCTCCACATGTAGATTTTTAAAAAGTTCTTTCTAATTCCTAGATCAATATTTGAAACTAAAAGATTTCTCTTTTCCATGAAGGCTCCTTTCGCTACTGCTATTCTGCTTTTAACATCATTCCTGCTTCGGCCATCGGTTGTAATTTTACTTCCTAAGTAGCAGAATTTAATAACTTCTGCTATCGTATCTGTCCCTATTTTTATATTTAATCTAGTGTGATTAGTGTCATTTCTGTTATATTTCATCACTTTAATCTTGCTTTGGTTTTTACATAGTCCAAAATCTTCCTTCAGTATTTTGTTCATGATATTTAATAACTTCTCAATATCCTCAATCTGTTTTGCTAACAAGACAATATCATCAGTAAATCGTAGCATACTGATGTTTTCTCCTTGAACATTTATGCCACCTCCACATCGTTCTTTCACTTCCTTTATTGCTTCTTCTACATACAAGTTGAATATTAATGGGGATAGACTACTACCTTGTCTCACACCCTTTTTAACTTATGCATGTCTCTCATAATTCTCTACATTTTTTTACTGCAATGCAAAAGAGATTCTTTTTATTGATTATCATGAAATGCGTAAAACATGCATTGTCAAATACTACACAAGGCTAGATAAAAACTTTGTGAGAAGATACTTGGATTATGAAAGAAAAAATATGTTCCATCTGGACAATGGGTGTTTCAGTAATAGGAAACCATAGTAATCTGAAGTACTGATTGTTTGGACATGCACCCTGTTTGCCAAATATGTTCTCTTCTGACTTCCATCTATTTCCATATGTCGGATTCTCTCAGAACTTCCAGTCATGGATTCATTGGAGAAATCTAAGGCTTCATGCATTGAATTAAAGAGGTTCTCTGAACGTGTAATGATCCAGTCAGTTTGGTGCCTGTCAGGCCTCGAATGCATACAGGGTGGGGGTGCGAGACAAGGGCACGCTGACAGGACAGTGTGGAGAGAAGTGTTCTGCACCCCGTGCAGAGCGAAGCAAACGTTTAAGTGAACACCCTACGTAAGAGTGACTAGTATCTGGTCACTGTCTGTGAATCAGCGAGACACCTGCCTGATAACGGATATCACTGTGCTACGACAATTGGTTATCGTAAACAAAACCTTTTGAACATAGTGAATTAACAGAGCCCTACAGTTATGCTGAGGTCAGTTATCCACAGTGCACGTACACTCCATTTCGAGTAATTGGCGCACGGACTGATCGATATTAATACGACCTGTAAGTGCCTGAGATTAAGAACAATTTCATTCTCCATGTAAAGTCAGGACTTATTTAGTTCAAGACAAGTTTTAATTTGCTAGCAATATATTGAATTCGTATTTTATTCTTTCATTTGATTATTTGATCTACAATGTTAGTAACTAAGATTCAGGGTTTTATTAACAGGTTTTCTTTATATGCATTACATTAATTGACATGTAAAAGATCTTTCATTTTTGGAGCGATGTAAATGAATTAATTCACAAAGAAAATAAAACATTGATTTAATTAAAATAATACAACCATAAGCGTGGTAATAAAGGAAAATAAATTAAATTTGTTACTAAAACTCACATTCTTTTAGTGCCAGGGCAAGAACTTTTTGTCCGATCCTTATGAGTAATCCTGTTCATAACACAGAATGGAGCTCCCCTGTAACACAAGACCTGTACTACTGGTTGGCTGCTAACTGTGATTTTTGTTCTAACTGCTTGCAGTCCTTAGAATGGCACAACTTTTGTACTTTACCTTAGTTTGGTTTATATCGTACTTAATCCAGATTAAATGTCCAGCTGGAAATTTCTCTATATACAGGGTGTTTCAAAAAGAATATACGTATTACAAAATATTCTCTTGTCCAAACTATCGATCGCTGCGCCCCGGCTCGGTTGTTGTTGTTGTTGTTGTTTTTGGTGTTTTAGGGCGCGTCGACGTCGGGGTCATTAGCGCCCCCCCGGCTCGGCTGTTGGAGAAACGAATACATAGTCTAGTTTATTTAATAGGCGCTAGATGTCAGTCGTCTTGTGTTATTCTTGGTAACCGTCATATGTTTAAAATGGCTACTCCACAGCAGAAATCATTCTATGTTATCGAGTTTGCGAAGTGAAATTCCGTGAATACAGTGCGAAGACGTTTCAGGTTGAGGCACCAAATGCATCCTTCGAATGGGTGGAACATTCGTAGATGGTATCGACAGTTTGTAGATACCGGATGTGTATGTAAAGGAAAGAGTCCTGGCCGCCCTCGTGTTTCTGAGGCACATGTTGCACGAATTCAAACTGCTTTCCAATGTAGTCCTTCAAAATCAACTCGTCATGCCAGTCGGGAGTTACAACTACCTACAACAACAATTTGGCGTGTTTTGAGACGTTGGTTGGTTATGAAGCCATTCAAGTTACAGTTGTTACAAGCTGTGCGTCCTGATGACAAACGGAGACGTGTGGCATTTTGTAACGAGATTAATGATCCTATTGACAATGATAACCCTTTCGCATAATGCATAGTTTTCAGTGATGAAGCGACTTTCCATGTTAGTGGTCAGGTAAACAAACACAATGTTAGAATTTGGGGTCTACAGAACCCACATGCAGTCACTGAACATGTACGAGATTCGCCTAAAGTCAATGTGTTTTGTGCGATATCACGATCATCTGTTTACGGCCCATTCTTCTTTGATGGAAACACGGTTAACGGTCAGCAGTATCTCGTTATGTTACAAAACTGCTTGTTTCCGAGGCTGCACGAAGACAACTTCATTTTTCAACAAGATGGGACACCCCCTCACTGGAGTTGCCAAGTGCGTGAATATCTGAATGAAACTCTACCGAACTGTTGAATTGGTCGTCAAGGAGCTGGCGACTTAGCATGCATCAGCTGGGCTCCATGGTCACCGGATTTGACACCCTGTGACTTCTTCCTGTGGGGTTTCATTAAAGACAACGTTTATGTACCACCACTCCCACAGAACCTTGAGGACTTGAGGAACCGGATCCGTACTGCCGTAACATCAGTGATGAAGGACATGCTTGCCCGAGTATGGGAGGAATTTGAGTATGTGATATTGTTCGTGTGGCTGATGGAGGACATATTGAACATCTGTAATCTGAACTTAAGAGGTTCATAAATATGTGTGTAAAGTTTCATATTCGTATGTCTAACAGTTTAATAAATATATGCATTCGAAATACATATATTCTTTTTGAAACACCCTGTATTTACTTTTGCACTGAATGAA
>CM061920.1:3887297-3914299 GCA_031002005.1 Vandiemenella viatica
TGCACTTACTACAACATTTTTAATTGTGAAAACTGTGAAGGAGTTTCAATTGAAATACAATACATTGAAGGGCGAGATAATTGTAGCTGGTGACAAAATATTGGACATTGAATAAAATCTTGTATCCTAAAAGTGATTCTAGTGTTGATGGTTGAGTGGGGAGCAAGAAAACAGAAATGAAGATATCGAAGAAAAAAATATAAACAGGAAATGCAAGAAAGGGAAAGAGATATTGCTGCAATATTTGTTTTAGGAAAATTAGAGAAGGAAAGATTTATGGTGTAGTATATATGGTTTATAGTAGGATCAAAAGCAATTTTGGACAAATAAAACAAAAGAGATAAATACGGTAAACATGAAAGATTCTGATGGCACTAGATGGAAACGCAGATGAAAGAGTAACCTGATAAATCAGATGGAACTACATGGTGGAGGTGGCCTGGAAAATATTGTATTGAGAGGAGAGGAAAATACTAATGATGGAGATCCTATTTTAACAATAGAATTTAACAAAGCTTTGAAATCAATAAAATTAAGGTGGAAAATAATGATATTTACCAGAACTGCTAAAATACCTACAAGTACTGGGAATAATAAGAAACAAAGGTATGAAGCTAATACTGAGAAGTTATGGAACAGCATAGATTTCCTTGGATTTTAATGAAATCTTCATGTTGCCAAGAAAGCACAAGGTGAAAAATGAAAAGACAATGGGAAAGAATTGTTAAATGTTGGATGTTCTGAATTCAAGAATTCCCAATTAAACAAAAAAAAAAAAAAAAAAAAAAAAAATTGTGAAAATATCTTGAATTCTAAACATGTTTTTGCTATTAAAATGGGATTAGAACACAATATTTATTAGTAGCAACTGGCATCATAATCACTTTTTTTTTTTTTTTTTTAAATTGGACTTAGTTTTCCTGTTAGTTCTTGAAATGTGAAAACTGTCACACAATATAACTTTACATGCTTCATGCTTAGTAGCTGGGATGATAAACAGAGCAGAAAGGAAGTGTGAAGGGAGGGATGTTAGAAGAATGTCAGTTTGCGTTTATGAGTAACTGGAGTATGAGAGAAGTGTTCCTAGCTTTAGGATTGTTTTACGGAATCTGGTGTCCATTGTCGACAGTTTTATAGTGTTTGTGGTATTCTTTTTCTTAATTTTTTGTTAATGTTAGATGGGATATGATGTTTCACCTATCGAGATAGAAGAATAAGTTTTGATACAGATAAGAATATGTTGGCTATAATAAAACTGAAAAATGACGAGAGATGAGTGTAAGTAAAAGAGGATATGGAGCGAGGTTGTAGTAATGGAGGTAGGAAAACAGGGGAGCAAGGTATCGCTGAAACTGTGAAGCCTGGAGCCGACTGCATGTGCACAGTGGCCGTATTGGTAAGTGAAAAACATTGTGCCGTTTTCATTGCGTTTCCTGCTGTGAAAATTTTATGTTATGATGTTTCATAATGCCATCTTGTGTTGCCTATGGTTGCACAAACAGAACAAACAGGAAACAACCTGGAATAATATTCCATAGGTAAGTGATGTAATTATTGTTCTTGAAGTGTTTCTAATGCGGTGTCTGCAAGAGTAGGACCTTTCATAATAGACTTAGAATGCCTGTCAAAAAAGTTTATTCACAGCTCTCAATAGGACGACAGTATTATCAAAAATTAGATGCAGAGAGCTATTGTATGTTATTAATTTTTAACGTAACATGTTAGCCTTATTGTAAACAAATGTTAAAAGTCTAGCTAAGTGGATCAAGTTTACATCGCAGTGCAGCGACTATAATATTCTATGTGCTTTAGTCCAGTTGTAACTTATATTGAAAGTGTATCATGAAATTAATTGTGATAATTTGTGCTACGTGAACTACGAATCACAATGAAGTCAATTTTGTTGTTATCCTAAATGTAATTTATGATACGTCTTATGTGTTTATGTGCGTATGAATTGTTTGATTTTTCAGCGGAAATATTAAATCAAATTGTGATTAGGTTGAAATGAAACCTGTAGCACAATATTCTTTGGAATGGAACAAATTATTTGTTTGTTATTAGTAATTTCTTGAGCTCCATGTTAGTGACACAAGGTGTATGGTGATCTAAAATACACCCATTTAAGCTTTCGACTTTTGATGACTTTTGATGTATGGTAGCAAGATAATTGCACTGGGCAGTTCTATCATTAGCGTGGCACCACAATCCGAGGATGAATTGTTATGTAACTCCACGAAACAAATTGAAAGGAAAGAATAAACTTTTTTGATATCTCAATTAGTTCTCTTTTCTTCTGGTCCCGGCTGCATTTCGACCTAACCACCTCACGTTTGAGACAGTATATCCCATGAACTAAGTGAAATATCAAAAAATTTACTCTTCCCTTTCGATTTGTCTCATTGAGTTCCATAAGAATTAATAGTCAGATTGTGGTATCATGATAACAATAGAATCTCCTTGCACTGATTCTTCTGGCAAATTTAAATAGGCCTATCCACTGCCAGTACAATATCTTTTGAGTAAGCCGTGAATTCTTTTGAAGTGATTTGGGGAAACCTTTTTTTTCCTATGGCTTTACGCCTCGTCGAGATTGAGGTTATTAGAGGTGGAAAAGGACAGGTGGCAAGGAACGGGAAGGAATTTGGCCATGGTCTTTTGATGGAATCATCCAGGCATTCACATGGAGTGATTTAGGGAAACTGTGGAAAACCCATATCTGGGTGGCCACATGGGGATTCGAACCCACATCCTCCCGAATGTGAGGCCAGAACATTAACCGTTCACCCACCTTGCTCATTCACACACGGTAAGTTCCTATTCAGAACATACATTTAGAATCAAATGTCTAGAACATGTAAATTTTTTATCGGTCCTTAAGTGTACTAGGGATTTATTCAATGTTTCCAAAATAGCAATATGACCCTCAGTTTTTTTTGTTTTGTTTTGTTTTATGCCTGTAGGGAGAAAAATAATTCTGTTTAAGTGTACAAAATGCCTATCAACAATTATTTAGCAGCTTTTTTTTTCTTCTTAAATTCTAATGTTTGTAGGTAATATCAATTAGGGTATTTATAAATGTGACCCCTTAAGACTTCCTTTTTAGTAATGCAAAGATTAAAAACGAAGAAATTCTTCCATTCCATATACATTCCCTGTGTTTCTGTCCCAACCAATACGGCGACCTCCCCGCCCCACCGCTCGGCTCCACGTCATGGTACGGAGGTCCCTTACGTGATCTCCTCTCTTTTCTTTGCTCCATGGATCTGAGTATGCAGTTAATGACACTATCCGCAGTTCTGTAGAATCTGATAAATACCTAGGGGAAATAACTCGTGATATATTAAATGAACAGGTTGAGTAGGTAGTTGGGAAAGCAAACCAAATCATATGCTCTATTTTTAAAGTGGTGTATGTTGGGAGTTAAATCGATTGCACAGGAGGCACTAATCCAAATTCACTTGGAATATTGTTCTTCTGTATAAGGCTGTATTATAAAAGAGGCTTTGGAGAAAGCCCATAGAAGAGCCTCCCTGTTCTTGACACGTATGTGTAGCTGGAGATAAAGTTTAAGTGAAGAAGCT
This sequence comes from Vandiemenella viatica, assembly GCA_031002005.1. Taxonomy (NCBI): domain Eukaryota; kingdom Metazoa; phylum Arthropoda; class Insecta; order Orthoptera; family Morabidae; genus Vandiemenella; species Vandiemenella viatica. The sequence goes on from CM061920.1 coordinate 3,890,882, forward strand.
GGGAGTGCGGTTAGGAAAAGCTAATTAGGAAGTTCATGACAGATTTATTTTAGGATGAATCAAACACGTCTTATTGCCAGTAACATTCATTACCGAGAAAATAAGATCGGAGAAATTACAGTCAAAATGAATTTTTTTCCTTTGAGGGATAAGAGGCTGGAATAGGAAGATTTTTGTTGTTATCGGTCTCTTGATTGATTTGATGCAATCGTCTTTTAATTTGTATCTTGTATTTGTTCCTAACCTTTGTCAACCTCTTCAGTTCTCCCATTCGACTGTTCCCTCCACTAACAAATTAAACAGTCCCACACATCTTAAAATATGACCCACCATTTTGTCGCTTTCTTCTATTAGACTCTTCTTTTCTCACCCCTCATTTCCAAAAGGAATAACTTATCAGGTGAGGGAACTTAAAACCAGCAGCAGTTGATTTCAATGTACTGCTCGGGCCCTCTGATTCAGATTTTACGTGGTTTGTCTACTCCGGTGGACAGCTGTTTCCCGTCATATCGCGCGTGTCCCTTCCTATGCGTATATACAGGGCGTTTCATTTATGACGCGTTTGTGTGCATGGCAATTATCGTCCGGCCCACCGGCGCCTCGCTTGCCGCAAACTCGTGCCGCGTAGCGCCCGTGCTGAGAAACTCCTATTGCCTGCGTCGATGTCTCACCTTATAGCACGTGCTGGAAATGTTAGCCATCGGCTTCAATACACGCTTGACATCTTCTAAGGAAGTTTGGCTAACTCTCTGCAGTGTTTGTGAAAAAATATTATTAATTTTATTTCTTAGGTTTTCCTTAAGTTCCACTTCTGACAATGCTCCGACAATGCTTCCGTGCTCTGACAATGCGTGGGCCGCCCCTCGGACGGTATCGGGCGAATTATTGGACCAGTGTTTTTTACTGAAACAATTACATCTTCTCACTATATTGACAATATTTTAAAAACCTTTTTTGAACAGCTGACTGAAGATGAAAGAAATTACGGTCATTTTCAACAAGACAGTGCAACTCCCCATACAGCCGAAAATCTTACGCGTGCTTTAAAGTGTGTTTACAGTGCGAATCAAATTATGAGTTGTGGATTATGGCCTCCGCGTTCTCCAGACATGACATCTTGTGATTTCTTTTTGTAGGGTTAGCTAAATGAGCGTGTTTATGATTCAAATCCTCGTATGGAAGAGGAACTTGAGGAAAACATAAGAACTAAAATTAATAATATTTCTTCACAAACACTGCAGACAGTTAGCCAAAACTTCGTTAGAAGATGTCAAGCGTGTATTGAAGCCGATGGCCAACATTTCCAGCACGTGCTATAAGGCAAGACGTCAACGCAGGCGAGAGGCGTTTCTGAGCAACGGGCGCTGCCCTGTATGAGTTGGCGGCAAGCGAACCGCCGCTGGGCTAGGCGATTATTGCCGTGCATGCGGACGCGTCATTAATGAAACTCCCTGTATACTCTTTATGGTTCGGCACAGTTAATTCAAAACTTAACTTAATTGTTAATCCGACACTTGGAAACTTAACTTCAATAATCATTGAAGCATTACACTTTTGCAACTATCCAAAAGTTGTGTTTCTTTATGTAAACTAACAAAATTGGGCTCGCTCCATCATTACTACAAAGTGATGTTCCTGTCTGTCTGTCTTGTCGTTGCTGAGGCTGAGTTTTCTTCAGCCTCACCAACGCAGATTATCCTACAAGAGACAAATAGGGTGCTTTTGCGTAATGACAAATGACAAGCAGCAACAACAACATGGAACTGGCTGTGCTAGTAGACATAAGGTAAATGAAACAGAAATGAGTTAGTAGATTAAGTATTAACATAACAATGGCAGTTCTTAATCTCAGAGCGCTTACAGGTTGTATGAATATCGATCAGTCCGTGCGCGCCAATTACTCGAAATGGGGTGTACGTGCACTGTGGATAACTGACCTCAGCATAACTGTAGGAAGTCTTAATTCACTCTGCTCAAAAGGTTTTGTTTACGATAACCAACATCCATTACCAGGCAGGTGTCTCGCTGATTCACAGACAGTGACCAGATACTAGCCACTCTTACGTAGGGCGTTCACTTAAACGTTTGCTTCGCTCTGCACGGCGTGCAGAACACCTCTCTCCACACTGTCCTGTCAGCGTACCCTTGCCTCGCACCCCCACCCTGTATGCATTCGAGGCCTGACGGGCACCAAAACTGACTGGGTCATTACACCTTGCACTAAGCCCTAGATTTCTCCAATGAAAGGCTTCTGTCCACGACTCTGGAAGTTCTGAGAGAAACCCGCCTATGGCCGCTATCGCCTTTTCGTGTGGAAATAGATAGAAGTCAGAAGAGAGCATATTTGGCAAACAGTGTGGATGTTCAAACAATCAGCACTTCAGATTCCTATTGTTTCCTATTACCAAAATACCCATTGTCCAGATGGAACATGTTTTTTCTTTCATAATCCAAGTATCTTCTCACAAAGTTTTTATATAGCCTTGTGTAGTATTTGGCAATGCATGTTTTACACATTTCATGATAATCAATAAAAAGAATCTCTTTTGCATTGCAGTAAAACCTACCCATGAAATTTCTGTTGGAGGAAATTGACTTCACATTTTTTGAGGTGGAGCTTCATCTCTTCCACAGAACCAAAACTGGCTCACAAAATCGGTAGAATCCTACTTGAAAGGGTTCAAACATTCTTGCATTTGTCTTTAGCTAGCATTTAAAAAATCTTGGACTATGCATTTAATTCTCGATGTGAAATGTACCGTACTTCTGACATGCCTGTGGCCTATGCTGTTTCATACACCCTTAATCGTTGATCGTACAATACTCTTATTATGTATGTTTTCGATGTTGTCATTTGTGGTTGCAGGCTGTTGATTTTCTTCACATGGGTCATCATCAAGAGATCTACTACTGCATTTAAATTGAGCTGCTCAGTTTTTTTTATCTAAAAATTATAAAAGCTGATTGTTAGTTGAAAGTAATGTAGTCAGGCATAGAGGTTCTGACGTGCAGTATCCAAAAATATCTGGGAGTGACACTCGACATCACCGTGAACTGCAAAACGAAAATCTCGAACTGTCTATTCTAGTTAAATCACAGGGAGGCAATCGACCACGAGCTATTTGTGCATCAGAATGGCCCTTTGTTGTCTCTTGCAGAATATGTACCCCCAGTTTGGTACTCGTCATCAGGTAGACGTGATCGTCAATAACACCTAGAGGCTGCCGTCAGGTTGCCTGAAGCCTACCCTATTTGACAGGCTTCACCAGCTTTCAGGGATTGCCCCACCAAGTATCCAAAGAGAAATGGCTGCCAACAAGTAGAGGACAAAAGTAGAACGGGAAAGCGCTCGTCCACTGCACGGCCATACGACGCCAGCCCAGAGACTCTAGTCCAAGGAAAGCTGAATGAGAACATCGTCTCTTAGAAAGGTAAACGTGCAGTTGTGGAAAACCAAGGTTCCCGATATATCAGAGTAGCTGACAGTTGTGGAGCACTTGCCCTCTGCTCCTGTAGGGGAATGGAATTTCTGGGGTCCTTGAATCTATTGCATACAGGAGTGAGCAGATCCAAGGCAAGTCTGGCGAAATTGGGGATATTTATGCCGCCAACACTAAGTGTGAATGTGGTGCAGTGCGCGATGTTCCCATCATCCTACAGTGAAGACGTTCTGTTTCGACTATTACCGAACGCACTATATGTTGTGAAGTACTGGGCACAATGGGTTTAAAGTAGTTAACTTGTTCAGTGTTAAGTGCGTATTTCATGTTTGTTACACAAGAATAATGATAAACAGCTGTTATGATCACCAGGGCTTCCTAATTGTAATCATATCAACAGAAATCTTACAGCACATTTACGGTAGAAAGATTAAGAATATTTTCGGTGAAGCCCGTAACCTGAAGAGGTATTGTAATCTGAGTGTCAGTTTGTTGGGGGATTTTGTCTCGGGAACAATTCAATATTTTAATGAAGTAAATAGTAATGGAAACAGAGAAACTGCCGCTAGGCACTGAAAATAAGATAGGATAGGGAAAAATAAACAGATCCCCGTCACTTACCACAGATGAAGGCTGGAGGGCGAGACGAACACGAAAAACACAAAAACATAAACAAATTGTACAATATTTCGACATTCGTGTGGCGGGCTGGGATGTGACCATATCTTTCCCCCTGCCATATGTCTCGCCTATAACATGATTAAGACTCGTGTCGAAATATTGTGCAATTGTGTTTATGTTTTTACGTGTTCATTTCGCCCTCCTGCCTTCATCTGTGGTAAGTGACGGGTATCTGTTTATTTTTCCCTATCCTATCTTATTTTTGAAGTAAAAATGAGAAAGATCTCTACAGTAACAGTGTTCACAACATCATCCTTGCTTATATCATCTATTCTAATAAAACACAAGCCTGGGCATGATGTACCGATGTCTGGCTCGCTGACGTCATACTTGCCACGTCCACTGCCTAACTGACAGCGACCAGAGATTACATAATAGAGGTTATGAGAGTTATTTGCTAACATTTCTATTTAGTTCCACATCAGCAAACAAAGGAATTGTCAGTCCACTGAAAGAAAAGTATATATTAGTCATTAGATATTGTATTTATGTAATATTCATTTGAAATATATATATATTTTTTAAATTCATTGCCCACAGATATGTAAGATAAAAGCTTTATTTTTTGATTATCAATGTTAGCGGCACTTTTGATTAGATTTTTATTTAGCCTGGGTCAGAATTACAACTGGCATTTAACAATACAGCAGAGAGCATGAGTGATTTAGTTTTTCCAAATAATTTAAACTGTTTTTATGAGTTTCCTATTATTGAAATTATTACTTCATTTCAACGAAAATAGTTGCACACTGGTAAAAATCTGTGCAGCCTAGACTACAATTAAAACCTATATTACGTGGCATAGTGTAAGTTTTTAAGATTTATTTTTAATTTCCTGTGCTTTGAGCAATATTACTGAGGCTATTATTTTAGCAACATGTAACTGTATTAGTCATTAGATTTTATAATATCAATTTGAATGACCAATAACATAAAATAAATATATAAAAACCCGCACAGTTTTTGGATCATGTTTATATTGCTACTTATATGCAATTCAGCACACGTATTAATTTGCATGGGGAATGAAGCATTTATTTTCTAGCAGCAAATTTAGCATAATTTGTGGTTAGATTGAAATGCAACCTGGACCAGGATGACAACTCAAACTTTTTGTGACCACATAAGGCACTAGGAATTGCATTGAGCTTTATTTTATACAAAGTTGTTTCAGTAAAGCTACTGTGAAAACATGACTTGCCAGAACTTTTGATTCAACGCGTTAGTTTTGATGGGCATTGAAGCTAGTGTGTAATGATGTGTTTAATGAATAGAATTGTTTGTGTGTTTAAATATTGTTAATTTTTGTAAAGCACAGCAGAATAATTGGTTAAGCACAACAAGTTGCAAGTGATTTCTGCAGTTGGCAGTGTTTTAATGTGGCTGCCATTTTCTTTTCCCCCAGGTGTCCTGTTGGCGTCCGGTGTACCGAAAGAACAAGCCCGGTGCACTCTGCGGCTCAGCATCGGCCGAGAAACGACCGAGGACGACGTAGAGACTGCCGTTGCAGAGATTGTACGAGCAGTTAGGACAGTAGAGAAAAGCTTAGCACACTAATGCTTATGTTGCAAATATGTTCCTGGTATATAAAAAACAGACCATATTTAATATTTTGTTCTTTCTTGGTTTTGTATTTATATAAACGAATATTTTTCTAAGTGTAGAATTTTTGAGACAAATTGTTTCCTATCATGAAACACGGGAAAAGAAATGAAACCTATCCAGTTCGCTTGTATCAGTAGAGCGCAGTAAAAAGAAGTGTGTTAGAGGAATACATATTTGATTGTAGAAGTTCTCAACCAGATGTGTGTGTGAGAGAGAGAGGCGGGGGGGGGGGGGGGGGGGTCCATATTTTATACTATTGTGGAAGACGGATGGTTACTGTGCCCTGCACAGTACTGCTTACCAAAATAGTTACACAAGACAAATCCCATTCCTCGTTGGTAAATAATCTGATCATGACAAACACATGACAAGGTGTAACTTACACCTGTGCTGAAGATGCCCGATCACTTAAGAAATGCCGTAAGGACGGAAGACGTCGTAGCAGCGTGCTGCGGACACCTGACCCAGGCACGGACAGACAGAAGGGCCGAGCCCTGCCCTGTGATAAACGTCCCTCCTCCCGTCACACAGTGTAATGTAATGTCTCGAAGGACTTGGATTCGGCTGCCATTCTGGACGTCCAGATACACAAAACCACTACAGGTGAATGCAGGAATAGTTCCTTCAAATGCTACGGCTGAATTCCTTCTTGTTCCTTTTCCATTATCAATTTCATACTATTAACTATCTAGAGCACTAATATGACAAAATATTAATTTATTTAATTTTAATTTAATTTCAATTGTGATGGAAGCACACTCCGGTGCCAATGTTTCCCCATACCATGTACTGATTTCTTTTTTTATATTTTTTTCTCAATCATTTAAGTACCCCTGGCCTTTAGAAATTGCAACTTAGACTCATTCACTGTTTTTGGTGATGATTTATTCCATTCTCTGATTGTTACCTGCAAAAGGAAATTTTCCCATCCCTTTTGCCTGAATTCATACGCCAGCTTACGATTGTGGTCACCTGTCTCCCTTCGTAGGGAACTCCTAATCCTTCTACTAATGTCCAGCCACGCATTGTCTCGATTATAAGCTTCGAACAGACCAGACACTCTTTTCACCCACGTTGCAATCTCTCACAACCTAAGTCCAGCGTATCAGTTACTGATTGCATTCTGAGGTAACCTCTGCAAATAAATCTAGCTGCTGTCCCCTGTACCCCCTCCAACTCCTGTATTTGATACCCATAATGTGGGTCCCACACTACACCTCCATATCCAAGCAGTGGTCAGACCCAATCTCACTTCCCTGGTACTTCCTCTCATCACTCCCTCCCACAAGTGAAGGACCTTGAAAGCTCTTCTTACCACCTGCCCAACGTGTCCTGCTCAATTGAGTTTACTACCAAAAGCTATTCGAAGATATTTTCATTTGGGATCTTCAACAAGCAATTCCTTCCCTACCCTATAATCATACACAACCTTTACTTTTTGTTTTTTATCCATCTACCCAGCAATCTGACTCTTCATGGCATTTATTTTGATTCCATGTTTAATTACCAAACTAGATATGCTGTTCAGATGCTGTGTTCAGACATCTACCGTTTTAATCCCTTTGTATAACTTTGTCATCTGAAAACAATCTAACTTCTGACAACAAGCCATCAGTATAATAATTCTTTAGAATAATGAACAGTAATGGTCCCAATACACTACCCTGAGGCACTCATACATTAGCCACCCTAACTCTTTGCTTTCTTCAGTTTAAGAACTCCTTGTCCCAGCAAGACATTTTTGCAACCACTCCAATGGGCTTTACCTTATCCACCGCCATTTTATGACTCACCATGTCAGATGCTTTGGATAGATAAAGTCTTGTTTAGGAAACATTAAGTATGTCTGGATATAAGTAAATTACAAAAATGAATCTTGCAAGAATGATACAAAGACAGGTTGCAAAGAGTATTAAAGGTAGTTAATTTTTTTTATTTACATATTCATTTTCATAAGAACGAATGCAATGTTCACCATTCAACAAAGTTTTTCTCTGGTTTCTTATGGCAAGTGTGATTGGTATTTTGTGACGTTATGTTCATACATCAGTGAGAGAAGATACAGTAGTGACGACAACGGAGGAAGAAATGAGTGGCGCAATAATAAAGATTGGTTGACAAAGCCTCCCTGTTGTGGACACCTTCAGTTGTCTAGGAAGTCAATAAATCCTAAATGTGAGGATTGTCAGGCTCAGCAACAAGGTGCAAAGTGGGAACACATTATATGAGGTAAGGAATCTGACACGGGCAAAGGAAAAACATACTACAACTCTACACCGACACATTCAGCAGAAACAGAGAGAAAGCAAAGCTAGTAAAGAGAAAGTAACCAAGTGAAGATGACAGGAAATACACTGGAGGTAAGACGCCACTTCAGACAACCAATAAGATTAAAAATAAGATGGTTTGGACAGAGTATGGTGAATGAATAGTCAGTGTTTGGGCCTGGAGTTTGTGATGATGAGGTTCCATACCAAGTTGGGCCATCCAGGTTTTCCAAAATAACTTCAGGCAAGTTGCTTAGCGTTCCTCACCAAAACACTCCCTCCACCGGTGACCTGAACGGTGGGAAACTGTAAAGGTGAAAGGTGGTTTGGACACATCGAGAGGATGCTGACACACATTTTTGATGCTGGATGGGCGAGAGGAAACCCAGAGCAGGAGGGTCGGGTACAGAGAAGGAACGTGGTTCAGACATAGTTAGTGTGGCAGATAGAGGAAACCATTAAGTCTGGAAGTTGTACAGTCGTGAGTCGAAATTGGTATATGTGTCGGAACATGAAGGAGCCAAGCCAGGTTTTATTTCTGTCACTGACTAATGGAATTTCCCCCTCATATTTTTTATCAAATCCAATGGAAGAGACTACCATGACCACAAGCTGGCATTTGGCTGCAAGTATAAAGGAGTGAATTTTTTTGTTTCGTTGTTTATGGTGTTGGGATGGGAATAAATAACCTATGAAAGTGCTGAATACTTTTCGTTTAAACTAAAAGTTCATAAAAGATTGAATTACATTTCAAGGCAAATTGTGTTGAAAGAAATTAATATAAAAATACAAAAATAGATAAGTAGGGAAATTGCACTAGAGGACATGCTCCACTGAGATTAAATTAAATTTAAAAAAAATTAGAGATGTGTATTCATTTTCTAACTTTCCCATCATTTCTTACAGCTAGCATAAAATGAGGAAAATATAAGATCATTGGCAGTTTGAATGCTGCTGGAGGTATAGGAAACAAGCAGATACTGCAGGTAATGTTGTGTAAGGAAAAAGAAACTAGCTAGGGGGCAGAATGGCCATTTTTACCTAAAAAATAAAATTTTCCTTTCCATTACGCCTGAAATAAAGTGCTGGCATGTCTTTTCACTCCCATGCTCTACTCTTAACTCTTCCATGAATATCTTTCCATGCTTCATCACCAATTTACGCCTTGTACACTCCTATGACTCTCTTCACCCTACTACTGTCTTCAAATGAATCCCATTCCAGCTCCTTTATCATATCAGTGACTGACCGTGTTTTGCAGTAATTTCCCTAGAAAGATCTAGCTGCCCCCCTCTGCTTTGTGACTCCTGTATTCAGAGGCGGCCCTAGCAAGTTTTCCAGGTGGTGTGAAATATCATTGTGGCGCCCCTAAATGTTCAGTGGCTCACTCGAGCAAAGCCGCTGTCAGAAGACAGTCTTTATATATTAATAATAACTCAAACCCCAGAAACATTAGTATAGGATAGCAGGGGTATAAATAAGAAACAACTGTAAAAAGGAACAATATATGTTTGAAAAAGTTTATTTAAATTACTGTGTTGTACACAAAGCTTGCATCACGTAACTGTCAAATTCACATAGTTTTTAATATTTTTTAACAAATGAATAAGGAAATAAAATCATAACTAAAACACCTAGAATGCCATCTTCCTCGTTTTTGTCCTTAGAGAATATTATTTTCTACTGAAAAAATTGCAAGATCTGGCAGTTTATCAAGAGTCTGAGCTTTGATGATGATAAATTTTAATTTACTGAAACGTTGTTCTTCTATAGCGACAGTTACAAGTGTGGTTGGCAAAATTCGAAGTGGTGTCTACACATTCGGAAATATATCCCGACAACCATTTTGTTTCCTAAGTTGAACTTTTATTGGTTCTGCTGATTCAAGCCCCATCAACAATAGTTTCAGTTAGAAAGTTCCTCAATCAACTCACACCCGGATATGTCACATTTTTCCCCATCAGTTAAACTTATTTCTAAATCTGCACAGAATTATTCCAATTCTGACTTATCAGGAATTGTTTTGATAATGTGTAAGAACGACACTGTATCATTAATCTAGATTGTTGCTTAGAATATTTACTTGAAACAATGTATTATACCAAATCACTGTTGCAACTATGAACTCAAATTGTTCCATAATCTGGCTCATGGACAAGACCTCTTTTGCTTCAGTTGAATAATTCGTTTCCAGAAGGGCGTCACGAACTGAAGAGTAATTTAATTTAATTTAATTTAATTGAAATGGAGCACACGCTCCGGTGGCAATTTCCCTACACACCCATCTTCCCCCTATCCTGCACCCACCTACATTTGCCCTCTACAAATTTTATCTTTAAATTCTTTCAAAGTTTTCGATAAATTATTCATCATTTCTCTTGGTAACTCATTCCAATCCCTGACACCCTTACCTAAAAAAGAGAATCTTCCCACACCCTTGTGCCTGAAATCGAGTGCCAGCTTGTGGTCATGGTCATCTTTTACCTTCCATGCACTACTTTTCATACCTATTGCAATATCTTTCTATGCCTCATCGCCAGTATATGCCCTGTACACTCCCATGACCCTCCCCATCCTCCTCCTGTCTTGCAATGAATCCCCTTCCAGCCGATTGCATTCTGCGATAATTTCCAGAAACAATTCTAGCAACCCTTTTTTGCACCCTCTCCAACTCCTGTATTTGATACGTAAAATGAGGGTCCCATACTACACTACCATATTCGAGCAATGGTCTGACCAAAGTTTTGTAACCCAATTCCTTTACTTCTCTCGTGCATCCCCCCGTCATCACTCTCTCCAACAAGTGCAGGATTTTGAAACTTTTTCCTACCACCTGTTCAATGTGTCCTGCCCAGTTAAGCTTTTTATCAAATGTAATGCCAAGATATTTACATTTCAAGTCTTCAGCAAGCAATTCTTTCCCCACCTTATATTTATAATTAACCTTTTGTTTATTATTTGAGTATCTAATTAGCTGACTCTTCTTTGCATTTATCTTCCTCCCATTTTTACCAACCCAACTAGATATCCTGTCCAGATCACCCTGCCACTTTCTTTGCAGTTATTAAGTCTTTGTTTAGTTGTTTCAAATATTCCCTAATACCCTGCTCTCTCTTAACTCTGTTCTCTTCATACCAACCTCTTGTATCCACTGTCATATCTCTAGACTTGACAGTTGTTAATATCCAAATTGAACTTTTGCAAAGTATTATCGACAAAAATGCCAGGGAGTTCAGCTCCCAGCCCCGAAGAGTCACTTACCGGTTTGTAAGCAACGAAATACGCTCTTGTTCTTCATCTTAATTTGTGTCAATAAAAGCTATGTTAAATATATGTTCGGCGTGACTGACATCAGGAGCTCACTTCAGTAATACAGTGACTTATCCATAGCCAAATTTTTATTACGAAGTTCTTTCGTTTTGAATAGGTTTGCCAAAATAATGGACATTAGTCTCCTTATTAACAACATGGCGGAGATGCTGCATCATCACAGGGTCATATTTTCCAAGCAGTTTCAATGTACCCAGGAAGTTACCATTATTAGAAGTATTTAGTGTTTCAGATCCAAAGCTTCCTCTGAAAAAAAAAATTATTGAAAGTAAAACGAATAAATTCATCCGAGAATTACAACTCATTGTGATTTTTCGTCTTCAGTTTGTCTTTATGAATACTTGTCTATTACACTGAAGTTCTTTAATCGAACCAACGCTTCTATTCAACTGAACATGGTGTGCTGGTGATTTGAGCAAGTTTCGTGAGTTTTAAGACGCTCTATAAGTAGCTCCAGTCATCAAATCCTTCTTTTCCCAAATATGAGTGAGAAATTCTGTTAAATAAACAACAGAAAGAACAGTATACGTTATCTGCAGGTTTAAATTAAACAAGCCAGCATCTTATAAGTTTCTCCATTTGGTATTACTCTTTGAAAATACGTATGCGAAAAATGACGTTGAGGATTTTTTTCTGTTGCTTGATTAATTATTTCATCTCTGGCTGCAGAGTCAAAGAGAGAATTTGAAATATGATAAATTGTACTTTGAACAGACAACGGTGGTGGTATGTCTAATATACTTCAGTCTGTAATATTTTGAACTGCAGACGACGTTCCAGCCATAGGGAAAACTTCTCGTACATGCTGCTCTTTATCATCATCAGCCTCATCTGAAGAACTCCTATTAAATAAGTTTTCTTCCGTCGTGTGTTGAACTAGTTTTGGTGACGACGATTCAGATGACTTCTCAATTGACAAGCTATTTTGAAGCCTTCTCAGATTTGCTTTGGTTTTGTTTTTAAGTACTGTGCGCCAGATTGGTGTTTTTTTTAGGTAGCGACATGTCTGTAAAGGACACATTATGCTTTGTAAATATTTCCGAAACGAACGTTTACTGCAATCGCCTTTGGTCTAGTATGGTAGAAGTAGATAAGTAGCTTCAATCTCTCCCCATGAACATGCACCCGCATGCGAATGAACTCCAAGATTACAGCCCAAAAGGAAGGAAACCGTTGCGGGAGGCACGGACCCGGGGAGTGTTAATTATGGGACGAGTTGTGATTTTCTTGATTCGAGTAACTCAAATCGCAACTTGAGGTTACGCGATTCTATGATGACATATGATTATGCATCAAATTAAAGCTCTTACGCTTATAAGCTCATCTGAATGAACAGTTTAAAAAAAAAAAAAAAGAGGGAAAGGGTGCATTATAGAATTTGCTAAGGTGCATTGAGTTTTCAGCCTACTTTCAATTATATGTAAAAAATTTAACCAATACTAATGGGATATCAACATAGCCTCCTACTGTTCATGCACATTGTTCATAAATTGCCATTAGCAAATAATTTGTTGTTTTAAGTAATTTCAAATATATTTTGATTACTATTTGCAGTTAACAGATAGTTTTCAAGAAAATCAACAATACTGAATTTTTAATTTAGCCATTGAGATGCTGCATTTACATTCTCATGCACGAGTCGACATAGATGTAAGGGACACGAGATACCCTTGTTGGGACGATGCTGGTTCCACGTTACGAATACCAGATATACCGGAGCAGGAGGAGGACATCTGCCTGCGGAAATGACGATACAATGTACTCGGTAACTGAAATGATAAAATAATAGAACAGGACAGAAGAGAATTATAGTCGTGTACAAGGCATATGCTGGTGATGAGGTCTGGATAAATAGTGGTGGAAGATTTAGAAACAGCTTGTGGAGGGGAAGACAGAAAATTATCTATTTGATGTAAGGGAGTGGGAAAGTTTTCATTTGTAGGCAGGGAAGTGATGGACTGGAACAAACTACACGTCACAGGAGTATACACGATTCACCAGACGGCAGTGTGGTCCGTCGTGTTCACGTCTGGCTCCGCCCTGTGTCACACTTGTAGCAAGAATAAGGGTAATCGCCGAAATATTGTGCATTTCTTGTGTTTGTTCTTTTTCGTGTTCAACATCCGCAGCTGCCTTCATCTGTAGTAAGTGTTGGGTCATATTTCCCTATCCTTACTTATATATGTATAGTGGCCATGTTGACCACAAGTCTCGTACAAGCTCAGCCACTTATTTCTTTTATCTTGACAAAGGGTTAACCCTGAAATATTATAAGTTCTGTGTTTGTGTGTTGTTTTGCATTGCTGCTGTCCTCCTCCCTTCAACTTTGATGATTGTTGGGTGTATTTTATCTGTCCTTTCCATATAGATATATATATATGTAACTAGCTCCATTAATAGCAAACCACGCGCTGCCGAGGCCAGTCGCTTCACCTCGCCTCGGCGGCGCGAGTCACAGGCAGCAGTGCGAATGGGAGCAAGCTGTTTACACTGCCACAAGGATTCAGCATTTTAAACAGCATTGAATGACAAATAGAAAAAGAGTTATGAACACTGTCCAAGCAGTTCTGATTTCCCACAGAGCATGGCGTGTGAGAGGTAATGCTCTCGATTCACATTCGGGAGGACACAGGTTCGAATCCCCCGTTTGGGCATCCAGATTTGGATATCCGTGGTTTCCCCAAATCACTCCACGTGAACGTCGATAGAAATGAAAACTATATATATCACAGGCAACACGTCATACTTACATCTAAAGATATAAATAATAATAATGCGTATGAAACAATAAGAAGAACTTGAAGAAAACTCGATTTGGTCATTTGCTTACCGTCTTCCATTTATTGGGAGAATTCGCCAATAATAATAATAATTCCGTGTGGTCGTAATTACCTGGTGACTGGGTTTCTATTGGCTGCGCTTTCGGCCCCTGTCTTAGCCGCCTTAACCTAACCCGGTAGTGCTACCAGGTACAGGGGACCTACAGTTTAACGTGGAATCCGAACCATGGAAGCGTTCTGGCGTACTTCACATTACACAGAAAGCTATGTCAGAGGTGAAGGTCGGGTTAAGGGTCCATTAAAATTCCTGCCGAGACAGAGATTAGAATCGGGAAACCTTTCGTTCTCTAGTCAGACACCTTAACCACTGAGCCACCAAACCGCTACATATACATGGTATATACCAAAAGTAGTAGGACTGATTTAAAAAAAAAAAAAAATTATTGAAGATATCTTTACGATTCCTTAATCCTCTTCGAAATAGCACCCTTAGGCAGCTACACACCAAAAATTACGCTGCTGCCATTGGCCGTACGCCTTCTGGAAGTCAGATTCGAGGACGCTGTTGAAGAGCCCTCGTCGATGCTGCTTCAACGTCCTGGATTGAGTCAAACCGTTGTTCCTTCAGCTGCCTTTTCATCCGTGGGAATAAAAAAAAGGTCAGTTGGAGCCAGATTGGGACTGTAGGCAGAGTGCAGCAACGTGGCAACGCTGAATCTGGCCAACAGTTGCCTTCTTCATCCTCCCGTCAAATGAAGGCTCGCATGAGCAAATCAAAGATCAAGACAATGCTGATCGTGTTTTTTTTTTACCGTCGCGGGGTGATTCATAAGGAGTTCGTTCCCCCTGGGGAAACTGTCAATTCGAACTTTTACGTGCAAGTGCCAGCCCGCCTGCGAGACCCAGTGAATCGCGTCAGACCAGTCATCTCCGCCAACTGGACTCTGCATCACGACAATGCGCCGTGCCAAGGCGCGCCGTCATGAACCAACTGTTGGCCCGACTCGACATTGCCGCGTTGCTGCACCCCGCCTACAGTCCTGATTTGGCTCCATCTGACTTTTCTTACTCACATGGATGAAAAAGCAGCTGAAGGAACAGCTGTTTGACTCAATCCAGGACGTTGAAGCAGCATCGACGAGGGCTCTCAACAGCGTCCCCGAAACTGACTTCCAGAAAGCGTACGGCCAATGTCAGCAGCGTAATTTTTGGTGTGTAGCTGCCTAAGGGTGATATTTCGAAGAGGATTAAGGAATTGTAAAGATATCTTCAATAATTTTTTTTTTTTTAAAAATCAGTCCTACTACTTTTGGTATAGACCTGTATACTGTTAATATTAGCCTACCGAGCGTGGTGGTGTAACGGATAGCGTTCTGGCCTCGCATTCGGGAGGACGGCGGTTCGAATCCCCGTCCGGGCATCCAGATTTGGGTTTTCCATGGTTTCCCCAAATCACTCCAGGTGAATGCCGGGATGCTTCCTTCAAAAGGCCATGGCCGAATTCCTTCCCATTCCTTGCCCCCATCCTTTCCCGTCTCTAAAGACCACGTTGTTAAAAAGGGACATTAAACTGTTACAAAAAAAAAAAAAAAAAAAAAAAATATTAGCCTGTCGCTGAAGCGAACTAATATTTTACCCATTCAAAAATCGGCCAGCGCTCTGAACGAAGTTTTCACTTAAAAAACCTAAAACTCTAACTTAGTCCACAACCCGAGGGTTAGTACAATCTTCCGAAGGAGATGTAGCAAGCTATTGTGTCAGAGGCAGGAAGGCCAATTCCTTTCCTCAGGAGCCTAGAATTTAACGTGCAATCAGAGCCACGGAAGATCTCGGCGTGGGTCATATAATCAAATACAACTAGAAATTTCTGCTAACTAGGGAATTAGAACCCGCGACCGGAGAGACAAACTTTCGGACGTAAGCGCCTTAATCGCTGAGCTAGCAGACCGCATTGTTTTGTAGTGTGTGCTAACTACCACCAAACTCTGATTAAAAACTGTGGGTTTGTATGAACAACGTTGACAGAAATTAAGGAGAGGGCTTAGGATTTTGTAAATCAAGCGTAAATTTTTCTATTGTTTTAAAGTATACATATGCAAACTTGAATAAAATTGAATAAAAACTGTGTGTTTATATGAAGAACATCAAAAAAAAAATTAGATAAGAGTATAAACTATACTTTCATGGCTGTCCAAGCTGTGTAATAGCTACAGATATACTGTTAATATTGGTGACGCGAACACGTAAGAGTTTACCCATGCATAAAGCATTCAACGCTCATAATATACGTGCAACACTGCCAAGTATGTCCGTGACCGGGAGTTGCGAATCCCCGTTCAAACATCGCCTTAAGTTTTCACTTAAGAAAAACTGATTTCCATTTCATCCGTTACTGAAAGCTTATAAGTTGGAACACTGGATGAATTACAGCGAGAGTGCAGGCTGCGCGCGAGTGTATGTGCGGCATCGACTAAGACAGCTTCACGCCCGGCCGGAGCCAGCGGTTGCTTCGTCCTGCCGTGGTCTGAACCATGGAGCAAACAAAAGAGAGGACCTTGTCCATACAACGAAGTGAAGCCGAGAGGAGAGCGGTGGGGTGGGGATGCCGCCATATTGGTCAGGCCAAGAAACACAGGGCATCTATATGAGACGAAAGAATTTCTTGGTTTTTAACCTTTGCATTAGTAAAAAATGAAGTCTTAGGTGGTCACATTTATAATTACCCTAATCGATATAACCTACAAACATTAGAATTTAAGAAAAACAAACTGCTAAATAATTTTTGATAGGAATTTTGTATGCCTTCCTACTGTCGCAAAAAAAATGACTGGTTTATGTTCAAATAGGTTATTTATCCACATTTAGTTGCAGTAATTTTAATCCTTTCAAAATCTTTGATGGGAAAGATTACAAAATAAAGAAAATTAGGTCTAGACCTATTTAAATTCGCCAGCAGCATCAGTGCAAGGCAGGGGCGGATCCAGGATTTTTTTTTTGGGGGGGGGGGCTTGGCTTGAGTGAACTTTGATTCAGAGGGCTTGCCTTCAGTGGATTTTGGTTTTGGGGGGAGGGGGCTTGAGTCGGCCATGGGGTAGTCTTTACAGTCTCCTCGGCCCTCTAATCCGTAGAGCTAAAAAAGAAAGTCTCAAAATTACAATGTCGGGGGTGGACCCAGATACTTTGGGGGGGGCTTGAGCCCCCTACACCCCCCCCCCCCCCACTTGGATCCGCCCCTGGTGCAAGGGGATTCTATCACTTATACTGCTGTGCCACAATCTGATGATGAATCGCGCGAGATATCAGAAAAATTTGTTCTTTCAATTAGTTTCGTCAAGTTACATAAGAATTCATCATCAGATTGTGGCGCCACGCTAATGGTGGAACTGACCAGAGCAGTTATCTTGCTACCATACATCAAATGTCGCAAGCTTGTGTCACTAACAAGGTACTCAATAAATTACTAATAACAAATAAATAATTTGTTCCTTATGCTATAAAAATAATATTCTGCTACGGATTGCATTTCAACCTAATCACAATATGACTTAATATTGCCGCTAAAAAGAATTGAATCTCCAACTTTTGAAAATAGAAGACATCAAGCCCAAAATTAAAACTATCCGAACCAAGTGTTCTAGCGAATTAACCAAAGTTTTAAAATCAGAAACATGTGTTGTAAATGTGTGTAAATTGTAGTGAATGTGTTTAAAATCAGTTACCAATTGCAAGAAACCTGAGAGTAGTTTCTGCATTTTTTCATTAGTGTCCTGTTTTTGTAATTAGTGATGAGTTTTTTGACAGCAAAACTTTCTGATTCAGATGTTCGAAGATTATTTTAATATGCCATTTTATTTTGCAATACCCATTCTACCTCGCAGCGAGATCCAATTTCTCGTCCAGAAACTCCTCTTTTTTCATTTAACTTTCTTCATGATATAAGTTTTAATTCCATAGGCGAGGTTTCTGAAAATTAAATCCACTACAACGCGCACAAGATTGTTTGTTGCCATCCTGTAGTGAATTGAATGGTTCATTTGTGATGATACGTGTAAACGAAAAGTGAATTCACTTTCACTGCGAGTGAATCATCCTGAGTGATTGCGAGAAGTGAACCGTGTAGACCCGGATTAAGCGACGAATTGGAAGTCTGAAGGTACAAATGTCTGGTGGCGCGACCTGGCTCCTGTCGCTCGAACTACTCGAGTCGCCAACTCCGCAAAGTTGGTTTGTCTGCGGACATAGGTCGTCGCGCGTTTATTTTTTTTCTTGAAAAACGAGGCAAAAAATTATGTAATCTTGAGATAAACGATATTGACGTAATTTCTGGTAAACAGTGTTATCCATGGTTTCCCAAATCACTCCAGGCAAATGCCGGGATGCTTCCTTTAAAAAGGCCATGGCCGAATTCCTTCCCATTCCTTGCCCCCCATCCTTTCCCGTCTCTAAAGACCTCGCTGTTAAGAGAGACGTTAAGCAGATAAAAAAAAAAAAATGTTCATATGTCGGAACCTCCGCGTCTGCATCTGCTGAGGAGACCTGCGTTACACAACAGGTCTGAACAAACTAGCAGTCACCACAGGGTGTTGCAAAAACAGCGCCGGTGTTGTTCTTACAAATCATGAACTACAGTAACGAAATTCATAAACATCAGGTAAAGAAAATGATAACTCGCATATGCCCCCCTCTACTTCGCTGCATGTAGGAACTCTCGTACTGTCTCACCAGACTCCACTTGAATGGCGCCATCAACGCGTCCGATTTCCGTCTTTACCTCGCTGGTGTTTCGGGATCTTAAGATACAGCAGTGATTTCAGATAACCCCAAAGAAAAAAATCGCAAGGGTTTAAGGCGCATGACCTTGGCGGCCATTGTTGGCCACATTACACAAGATGAGACAAATCGGAAACCAGCCATGGAGCAGGGCCGCAATTAGGCTTTGTGCGCCCCTGTTGGCAATTTATGGGCGACCTCCTTTTTTTTTTTACTACTGGCCTAGGCGGGGTCCATCGGTGGCCCCCTCCGGCTGTAGAGGGGGCCCCCCACTCAGTGGTGCGGGGCCCCCTCTACAGCCTAGGTATCCTATGCTTAAATGCGGCCCTGCCGTGGAGCAACAGGTGGCACCAGCCTGCTGACTCCACAACTACTGAATGGAATGTCCGTTCCATCGAAACCAGGCCACAAGAAGCTCTCATCGTCGCACGGTATCGGTCACAGCTTGTCCTGCTTGAAGGGCCGATGATGCCGCTAATCCGAAGCGCGCACCAAACTCGCTGTGGACGCATTCCCTTTTCTTGAAACACGGTAGCATGTTTTGATCCCAAGATCCGACAGTCATGTTTATTCACACATTCACTTAAGTGGAAATGTGCATCACTGAAGATGACTCTTCTTTCCTGTCGTTTTCTCAGAAACCTATCAATAAAATGTAGCCTCTTCTTGTGACCGAACACTTTCAGGTTCTGGTAATGGAGATCATACCGGAGAATTTGCTGTACTGAAGAATATCCTCTCTCTGATCCTTGTGAACGGTGACGAGTCGACTTCACTGGACACGCCACTTCAGAGCGGCCACAATGAGGACGCCCAGAACTTCTCACATTCACTGACGAACCCGTTTCATGGAACTGTTGATTCACTGGGTGCTTCATTACGCCCGAGAATAGCGCGAAGATGTCTCAGTCTTGCTACGCAACTTTCTCCGTTCTGATAAAACGTTTCAACAATTAGCGCACTCTGCGCAATAGTAAACTCTACCATGGTTACACACACAAAGAATCAGCAAAGGGAGATATTCATACTGCAGCACCAGTCGGAAGGTTTGTGGATACCAACCTGATACACAACAATTGACAATATACGTCTCGATTAAGACCCGGCGCCCTTCATTTACATCATGTAGCGCAGCTGCATTGAGCTGCGCTTATGCTGGATGAAGTCTGCTTCATCGAATTACTAAGCACAATTCTATTTATTCGGCGGATTCTCGTTTTGTAACAGCCGCTCGATTCGTTACCGCTTGCTACAGTCCTTATGAAAGCGTCACAGAACTGATTAGTAGATTAGGTTGGGAGTCTCTGGTAGATAGACGACACACGTTTCGTTTAAACTTATTGGTAAACATGCGTACTCCCACTTTCACTTTTGAGTGTAGTGAAATATTTCTTCCACCAACCTATTTGAGTCGGAAGGGCAGGAAAGATAAAATTAGAGAAATAAGGTGCCGGACTGATTCTTATTTGAATTCTTTTTTCCCTTGTACCATTAGGTATTGGAATGCAGAGCAAAGAGATTAGCTTTAGTGCTGAGCACCCTCTGCCACCCACAATTTTGTGAATTGCAGAGTATATATGTAGATATGTAGAGTAGTAGATATTAACCGAATACTTTTATGCTTTGTGCAAGCTACGTGATTCCGGCTAACAGCAATTTGTCACTTTAGAAGGTGAGATGTAGCAATTTTCTATGATCTTGCAAAAAAATATTTGACATTGTCAACCATCAATAAATGCCGAAATAAGTTCGTTACAGCGGAATACGTGTAAGTAAATGCCTTAAATTACAGACAGCGAATCGAAAGTAAAAAGTTTCTGTTCTGAAAAGCGACGAAGATTCTGCATAGCATTGCGAGAGAATTAACATACTACACCGTGAGCCTGTTTTCCGCTGTACAATTCACTCATAGTGGGGCTCATGCTCCAGTGGCAATATGCTACAAACATATTTACCCTTTCATCCTCTTATTATTTTTCTCTTAATTTCTCGCAATTTTCCAACGCATCTGCTTTAGCCCTTTACGAAATTTAATTTTAAGTAGTTTCACTGTTTTCGTTAAACTATTCAGCTCTTCTCTTGGTACTTTACTCCAATCCCGTACGCCCTTATCCCTTATTCCACGCCCTCACATCTGAAGTCGAGTGCTAACCCATAGTCCTTCAATACACCACTCCTAATCCTTCCACCAATATCCGTCCATACATCATCATCGCTCCCAGTACTCTCTCCAGCGCATCACAGTCCAGCTCCTTTATCGTATCAGTTACCTGGGGAATCTCCACAAAACTACGTGGAAAAAAGGGGGGGGGGGAGGCTGGCTGGAAAGCGTCACTGGGTTACGTAGAAAGGGGGGGGGGGGAAGTTCCGAACCATACCAAGTAGCTTTAGATTCATATTATTTGTCACAGTTAAAATGAGGTACAGAACACACAACACAATTTCAATATTTATTTCCGTTATTTAACTATTTCCGTTTGTAATTTATAGTCTGACAAGAGAAAACAGTACAAATTGTCTTCTGGAATCAAAAAGGAAAAAATCTACGTTCTACGTAAGGAGAGGGGGGGGGGGGGAGAGGGAGGTGCCACATAAGGCCAAAATGGAGCAACGTAGTTTATGAACGCTCCACTACTGATTGTATTCTGCGGTAATTTCCACAAACAAATCTAGCTGCTCTTCATTGCACAATCTACAACTCCTGTATTTGATACCCAAAATGTTGGCCCTATACTACACCATCATATTCAAGCAGCGGTCTGTTTTGTAACCCAGTCCCTTAACTTGTACGGTACATCCTCGAGACATCGTGGTACTTTACTGCGGAGAGTGATGAGAGGATGCAACAGGGAAGTTAAGGAATTGGGTTACAAAAGTTTGGTCCGACCACTGCTTGAATACTGCAGTGTAGCATGAGACCCACATTTTGGGTATCAAATACAGGAGTTGGGGGGTGTGCAAAGAAGAGAAGCTAGATTTGTTTGTGCAAATTATCGCAGGACCCAGTCAGTAACTGAAATGATAAATGAGCTGGATTGGGAGTCATTGGAGGAAAGGAGGAGGGTGAAGAGAGTGCTGGGAATGTACAACGCGTATGTTGGCGATGGGGCTCGGAAGTTTATTGGTTAAAGAATTAAGAGTAGTGGTTGTAGGGAAAATGATGACCAGGGGCACAAGCTGTCGATCGATTTTCTTTTGGGTGTAAGGGTGTCGGAGATTCGAATAAACTACCAAAGGAAGTGCTAAAGTATGTAGGATTATAATAATAATAATAAAAAATATAAAGAGAAGTGTTATTAGATGATTACGGAAATTACAACCGGAGTGTGCGTTCCATTGCATTTCAACTGCTTGACATGCTTTCTCTGACAAAACGCAGCTAAGATGATGTTATTATAATTCATTTATGTCTTTTGTCATAATGTCTTGAGAAACTCTTCTCGGCGTAAGAAAGTTGCAGGGGGACCACTGACTGATGCATCTCGAAATTTCTATGGCTATATCAGAAAACTGAGGGGAACAGAAGGTCTTGAGACGCTTATAGATAAGGATGGAGAAGAAGATACTGAGGATTTAAAAAAAGGCAGAGATTTTAAGTAACTGGTTTAGTGAGACCATTAGGGACAACGAATCAGAAATGGGAGGGTGTAAATCGGAGAACGAGCCTACAACACAATCAGAAATAAGCAGACCAAAAAATTTGAAATTCATCCTGAGGACAACTTGAAGAAACAAAGAAAGCTGAAGAGCTAAGGAAACTAAGGGGCTGGTGTAGATAATATTACTGCACATGTCTTAGCAGGATGTGACATTGTATCTTATCTTGAAATATTATTTAAAATGAGTCGGGATACTTGCTGGAAAAAGTGCGATAGTTGTACCGGAACATAAAGGAGGGGTGAAAATTAGAGTCAATTGTTATAGGTCAATTAGTTTGACATCAGTGGTATGTAAATGAATGGAGAGATTGATATGCAACCACATCAGAAATATATATGAGGAGCACAAATGGTTTTGAAGTAGGCAACATGGCTTTAGGCAAAGATATTCATGCAAATCTCAGTTAGTAGGATATATGCAAAATATTTCGGATGAAATGGACAAGGAAGGCTAAATTAATAGTATGGCACTAGACCTTTTGAAAGGCTTTTGACAGAGTGAGCCATAAAATGGTGGTAAATAAGGTAAAAACTATTGGAGTGGATGAGAAAGTGATTTGCTGGGTAGTAGAATTTTTAAAAGGTAGAAAACAGAAAGTTAGGATAGGTAATGCAGTATCAAAAGAAGTGGAAGTGAAAATGGAATTTCCACAGGGTAGCGTACTGAGACCATTGCTATTAATTTTTTCTAACGAATGATTGTGTTGATTGTTTACTATCAGAAATTAGATTGTTTGCAGATGACAGAATGTTATATAAAAATATCAAATCGGTAGAGGTCTGTAAACAGCTGCAGGGTGATCTGGACAGGAAGGGTTTGTAAACAAGGATGAAGATAAATGCAAAGAAGAGTCAGCTTATTAGATACGCAGATAAAAAATTAAAG